>CM050168.1:35268253-35303253 GCA_027410445.1 Discoglossus pictus
AACATTAGACCCATGTACCTGGTAATGATATTTCCTAAGTTAATATGCAATCTTATAACAAGTTGCATATTGACCTATGTACACATTTACGACCTGACAGATGTAAAGAAATCTGATTGGGTTGCATAAGAAAAGTAAAGTAAATCAAAGGGTGGTCCCTGGTGCTGACACATTTCCAGGATGTTAACTTAGTGCACACAAAATAACTTCCTTGTTTTCTATCCTTCTTGTCCAGTGCCTGGGGGGGAACAGGTAGGAAAGTAGAATTGGCAGCATGACTGAGCATGAGCAGGCGAAGGTGTTGAATAATAAAAGTTGAGCGCATTCACCAATGAGACCCTAAACCAGCCTTACCCCACCACTGAATAGAAGAACAAATTATGCCAATACATACCCCCACAGGTTTTGAGTCAGAAGGCAATACTGAAGGCCGAAGACTTAAGCAGAGACTGTCAAAATGTATATTTCTTAAAAAAATTATTCTATGGTCATGACTTAAATAACTGACTTAACCGTAACATAGGAGTGATTTGAAGAACCATAGCAGTAATTTTCTTTCCTTAGCTGCACCTGAGATATGTGTATGTATATGTGTATGTGTATATATGTATATGTATATGTGTATATATATATGTATATGTATTTATATATATATATATATATGTATATGTATATATATATATATATATATATATATATTGTAGAAGAATATACTGATTCAAATGTTTAATGTCCCTGGAAAGCTTACCATTGCCAGCCAATGAGCAATAATATAGCTATATGAGTTATAGTTCTCTGCCAATTTAGAGTGTGTAGAGACACATATTCTGTTAGTTTTAATTTTTATTATTCTTTTAAGTGCATGACTAAAATATTGTTTTCCATGTCCCTTTTCTAGTGATCTCTGTGTAAGTGCTTTTCTGTATCAGCAGGCTGTATGTATGTTGGTGCTTGCATCAGATCTTGGGTCACACACCTCTCCCTGCTCTAACAATATTGAGAGAGAGATATATAATATTTCAAACACCCCTTCACAGATTCCTAGGGAGTGCGCAGCCAGCAGCCTCCAAAATGACACTTTTTACCTTCATTACTGTTCATAAACGCCAATATCCAGCGGCAGCAGCAGGAGATTACTCCTGAGCCTCCTGTAAGCCCTGCCTGTGTGAGCAGAGGAGGGAGGTGCAGGTTAGTGCCGGGAGCCAGAGACTGACAATCTGAGCAACATGTAGGCACCTCTTGGCATCAAAAGTTATACAAATAAAATAAGTTAAAAAATGTCCACGACAAATAAAACAAATTTTAAACAAATGATAATTTATCTGAAATGTATTAAAGGGACGTGGAACTCAATTATTTGTATTTATTTCAAAGAGCATGCTTTATTATGTAAAAAAATAAAATAAGTAAGACTTGTTTAAATTCTTGAAACTAACAGTAAATGTACAGAGCTTATTTTGGAACGTGTGTCTCATTGGCAGACAAGTATAACTTGTACAGCTCCATTACTACTCCCCAGAGCAGGTACACTTTTGTATCTGGGAGCATCTTTTGAACAGAGAAAACAACGGTGACATATTATGAAATACCCTATTTTAGATGCAACAAAGAAAATGATTATTTCCATGTCCATTTAGGCATACTTGTTATCTTGCCATAATGTGTATATCGTTATAGTATTTGAGCAATGTTTGCTGCTATCTCTAGTATAAGAATTTCTTTACAATATGACACCACTTCATCCCTAGTGTCAAAGTAAAGGGAAAGCGGGCCGGTAATGACGGAGTATTATGTGTAGTAATGTATAGACTTTGTTCTGATCACCTCCTTATATATCATCACCCCTTGCCACTATCCATTATTTTTCTGATCACTACATTACATAGCATCTCTTCTTACAGATCGCCTATTCTCTTCCTTCATATTCACTCATGACAGATCATCTATCCTCTCCCAATCACCCCCATGTAGATCATCATGTTTTACAAATAATCCACCCTCTCTCTAATCATTTGTATTGATCATCCACTTTTTCCCTGAACACTCCATCATAGACACTTATGTCTTACGGGCTATCCACCATCTTCCTAATCATCTCTCATAGATCATGTCTTCTCCAGATTTTCCACCATCTCCCTAATCGCCTCCTCACAGATGAAATACCCTCTCCCTGATCACACTTTTATAGATCATTGCTACTTGCAGATCATCCACCCTCTCTCTGATCATAACTTACGACACATCACTCCTTACAGATCATCACCCCCACTCATAATTGCCGCTCATAGATCATCAAACCTTACATATCATCCATCCTATCCATGATCACCTCTTATAGATCATCCCATAAAGATAATCCACCTTTTCCAACCACCACACATAGAACATTATTCCTTACATTTTAGCCACCCTATACAGGATCACTTATTATAGATAATCATCTTTTCCATTTTAAACCGACATCGATCATCATACTTCACAGAACATTCACTCGTCATATAATCCCTCTTCATAAACAGCCGATATTGACCTTAATTAATTTTATTCTTGTGAGTTTGCTCTGGTGATAACGACTCAACTAACTTACATTTTATTTCCCTAGCTCTACAGTCCTATATTCGGTCATATGCTACATATCCCAAGAACTTGAAGAAAATCTTCCACGTACGCTTACTCCATCTCGGCCATGTGGCTAAGAGCTTTGGCCTTAGAGATGCGCCACATAACCTCAGCCAACAACTAGCGGGATGCCCAAAGAAACAGAACAAAGTCAAGCAAATGAGGTAATGAGCTGATAACTGACCAGCAGCCATATTATAGACCACATGAAAAAGTATACTCTGCCAGCAATTTCAGGTTACATTTAGGCAAATAGAGGGTTACTACGGCCTTCATCAAATGCTGCATAGTTTTATAAATTCTGTTAATACAATATTGTTTTCTGGACATAGTTTCTTAAAAATGGAAACCGCCTTTAATGAGGGTTACATGCAATTATGCTGTAATGGGGTGGCCAGTGTTGTGTTTGTAGCCTGCTTATTCATTTGGGAGCAGACTATAAAGTGACAGGACAGAGGTTTTAAATATTATATACGTAAAAGCTATAGGTATTAACAAGTACTTTAACAATTGAATGTTGTTAACAAATTGCATTTTTTCTCAATAAACTTACATTGTACTTTGCAATTTTTATCTGTCCACCACCCTTTTTCGATCTACCCACAAAGGGCAGGGTGATATATTTTGCCAATGGGGAATCATTGCCAATAATTGCTGACTTTTTCCCCGGTTGGCATTGAATGTTTTGTCTTCAGTATAAAGACATGTGAAGATGAAAAGTATGGGCATGCTCAGACTCCATGGAGGCACAAGGCTGATAAAGTATTCCCTGGGGTCTTAGCATGCCTATTATTTTATTTTTCACCTTGCAATACCCTGAAGATATTAGATTCAGCGCCTCAGGGGGTAATCAGCAGTTATTGGCAATGATCTCTCAGGGTATATCAGTATGTGCTGGGTTGGTGGATTAGAAAGAACGATAGGTAATTTTTAATAACATTCAGTTGATAAAATACAAGTTATTACCTTTAGATTTAAATGATACCCGACTTAGAACCTCTACTCACTTTAAATGTCCCCTCCCTGATGCAAAACAGGATAACAAACAACAATGGCCATCCCATTATAGTATTATTGCAGGTAATACTTATTAAATTGTCTTTTACTTTTTATAACATACAAAATATTTTCAAGTCAAGATGTCCGAAAGTGAATACTATGGTCCCCATTTAATTCCAAGCCCGTAATTACCTTCATATTGATGGTTTGTCTGCGGGTTCAAAAATTGTTACATATATAGATGTATTTAATTAACTCAAGCCTGTAATTACAGACTCACAGCCCCAACACGCAAACCATGAACCCATACGTAGCATTTCAGGGCATGATCATGATCAATTAAGTAAACCCGTAAGTTAGAATTTAGACAGAGCCAACGGTAAATGAGACATCATGACCTCAGTAAAGCATGGAGTTTAAACTACAATCAATTCGTGTTTAGACGTCTGAATTGCAATCAGTCTCACAATCCAAAAATGTAGAAATCAATAAATCAACTGTTCTAGTCCATGCTGGTTCCATGATATGTATTAACTCTTTGATTCCCGGGATCGATATAACACGGAAAAAAAACATTACATTTATTTTTGTGAGTTTGTGACTGTTGTGCAATTTAATTCTAATGCCTATCATTGCTTTCCTAGTATTTTTATCTACAGTAGTGTGTGTTTATTTGCTTTTGCAGTGTTACGAACAGGTGTTTAACCCACTTGCTAGTCTAATCTAGTACTCGTAAAAAACTTGATAAATTTAAAGGTTCTTGCGGGCTTGTTGAATTGTTTCTAATTAAATATGGATTTTGCTTCTTTAGCTCTGGTAACATTTACAGGCTTGAAACATCAAAGGAGGAGCTAGGACAGAGTTACGTTTTGACAACCGCAGTGATTTTGAGCCTGTAACTCACAATTGGAATGCAAGTACCAAAATGTAGCCAATTAAATATCAGTAATATTTACGGGCTCCATTACCGGCTCAAGTAATTGCGATTTGGACAATTAAATGGGGGCCTATGGTCATTTAAATAAGTTTTTATAGCTACAAAGGCTGAACGTGTAACCATAGTGGGGTTACTGTACCTCTCCGTGGTAACTAAACTCCTGCAGTTTCCAGAGGTGTCTCCCATGTCAGACAAGCACTATTCAGCCTAGTGACATTTGTATCGCTATTGTCCATGCCTTGACTGTGAGAGACTGTGCAAGTGTCCCTGCTGTCTGCAGCCTTGAGAGGCAGATGGATAACTGGACAGGAATGTCTCCCACCCCTCCTGCTCTGCCCGTGACTAGAGGGATTTATACAGAGCTTTATTCTGGGAAGAATAGTGTGATTAGCAGATAAGAAGCACGTAACCTAGCGTGGGGCCGGCTTTGATGCCTGCCAAGCTCAACATGGAGCTGAGGAATGACGGACAGAGGTGTGTCACACGATTACGCTCAGAGGAGACGGCTTGTGCGCTGCTCCATCCTCCACATGGCACGGAGTACAATGAGGCGCGCTTAGCATTAACATTACAGACTATGAAGGCCGGGAGGGCTCCCAGGGAGCAGGAACATGTTGAATTTGTTCTGTTGTTAGGGATCACAAAGAATCATTTAAAGATCTTAAAAGATCATTAAAATATCATTTAAAGCACAATCCCATTTGTGATCCCTTATTTGATTTTTTTTTCCAAGCATTTAATTACATTTTTTCAACAAAAGCATTGAAAGAACACAAAAACAAGACAAAAATCAAACTTTATACAATATGTTCTTTTTAAATACTGTTTGTTTCATGAAGTTTGAAAAGCTTTAAAAAATGATAGTTCATTCAATTTTAGATTACCATAGTTGATCAATAAGTCAGTCATCATCAAAAATGTGATTAGGACAAGGACTGTCTAAATGTGAACGCTTTCAGCATCTATATATATATATTTTTTATTTTTTTATTTGTCTTCATGTTTTTTTCTAATTTGTATATTTATTTTTGTATTGATTGTTTAAGTTGCGCAGTCTTTTTTTTTTTTTTTAATTGTGTAGTTTTGCATTTAGTCTTTATTTATTTATTTATTTATTTATTTATCTTTAATTTTCTGATTTTAAATATTTTTGATGACTGGTTTTGCGAATATCAACAAAAACCTAATTCTAATGTCCTCAACATCTACCCTCTCCCCACCCGCCCCCAGGACTCTTCCTCACGTCTCTCTAAGAGAGGAGCCAGAACCATGTGAAAGGGGGTACGAGACAAGTCAGGGGATGTAAGGGTGTTCTACATTATCTGCGGCTTGTTGATCATGGAGCTAAACCCACAAAGGCAGCAGGGGCAGCGTCTGAAATAAGCTCATTTCATACCCTGTCATGGTTAAAAAGCAAGCAGTTTAAACCCCCAATTAAAAGCAGATTGAGTCTCATGTGCAGGAATAAGCTGGACATTTTGTTGGTAATGACGCTGATCTCCACAGTCTGGATTTGTCAAGCTGTATGAAAATGGCGGGTGCAGTAGGTCATCTCGTCTGTCCCCAAAGAGAATCAGAACTTTCTCTCCACCACGTCTGGGCATGTTAGCCTCTCGCCAACAACCGACTTAGCATTTCACACCTGCCCCCTAGAACTTGCATTAAATATGACCTTTTCATATGGTCATCACTTATTTTGACAAACCAGTCTCATTTATAATCAATCCAAATCATCAGGAATCTCCCATGAAAATTTAAATATTTAATATTTTTGTGAATTATTTTTTTTATAATATTTTGCTTTTCAGTGCAAAACTTTTCTTAAAACTTCTTTGAACGACACTGAAGCAGCCTTTAATAATCCACTTGAAAATCCTTAGATATGACTGCCAAAAAGATGTTTAAAAATCAAGGTGTCAGGAAGTCACTAGCACTTGTACTGGCAACGTGTTTGTTTTTTTTTTAAAGAAAAAGATTACATATATTCATGTAAAAGAATCACTGTGGATTAATTTATTAACTCTGTGAAGTTTGTAATAAATTAGCAGACAAGATTAGATAAAATCTTTATTTTAGTAGACACCATTTGTGCTAATAGTATGCCCAGTTTGTATCTTCTACACTTTCTACTGGCTTGGAGACTGAGTGGTAGTGTTCTAATAATTAATAAAATTGTAAGGCTAGCAATGCTGTTTGCCACACAGTGTGAGGGTTTTGCTCCTCTGAGCACCTTCGGCGTTCATGGCGAGACGCGCGCTGAGCGCCTTTGGTGCTCAACGCGTGGCTTGCAAGGAGCGCCTTTGGCGCTCCTTGTGAGCCTCTCCCCCTTTGTACTTTCCTGCTTTGCAATGATCACCTTCAGCACTCATCACGAGCCTCAAGATGGCGCCTATGGTGCTCATTGCAACCCTCTCCCACTCGCGGTGCTCATCGCGTGGCTTGCAATGAGCAACGAAGGGGCTCATTGCGAGCCTTTCCTCCCGCCTACTGTACGTGGCCGCTCATTGCAGGTTTCGTTAACCTGCAAGTTTTGTGCTTGGGAATGTCATGTGTCTCTTTCCACCATCTCCCTCCTGTCTTTTCCCTGTGTGTTTCTCCTCTGTGTGTCTGCTGAATGTGTGTTACGCGCTGACTGCTGTTCGTTTTATTTTCAAAGTCTTGCGTGTCTGGCTTGTTCATGTGTGTTGCTGTCTTTGCCATCATGTATTTTATAAGTCCTGCGTGCCTGGCATTGGTAAACCTCATTTTCATCCTGTTTCATATTTTTTAAGTTTTTCAGCCTCCATTTTTTTTTCCTCGCTTAGACAATTTTCGATCGATGAAAAACGTCAAATATTGCTCAATCGCTTGCAACCTCTCTCCCAGGCTTCATGGCTCTCCCTCTGTGCTGTGTGTGAGTGTGTTTTTATATATATATTTTTTATTATTCTTTTGCTTTTTTTTCCGTGTTTTTCGAGTTACGCACTGGAACTAAGTTTGACCGTTAAATTAACAAACTGCGTTCCTCATGGTCACTGGCAAAGTGCTACGTGCTTCAACTGCTCGCCTCGCTTTGTGAGGCTCGCAGTGCAATAAGCGCCTTTGGCGCTCATTGCAGCCTAAGTCCTGCGTGTGTGGTCGATGGCTCGCAAAGTGTGACCAACATCATAAGCGTTCCTAACACTGACAACTATATATGTGATTCTAGAGCGGAAGAGGGATTTATTGATTCAGATAAGATTCCAGCACGTGAAACCTTCCCCTCCCTCCCATAGGCTCAATAGAGGTGGCTTGCAAGTTGCTTGCCCTCCTTGTGCCTTGAAAAGGCGATCTAACTGGCAGATTCCATGCACCAGCAGTCTGCTAAAATTAAGGTTTTTGTTTTTTTTGGGAAAATGCTTTTCTACCCATGATTTATACAGCTGCTACTGTTGTTCGTTTGTTGCATACAAACATGTGAAGCTTTGCTAATCTGCAGCTGCCCTTTAACTAAATGCTAATGATTAATTATAATTGTGGTAAGAGAATAAGTCATTTTGGATGTGATTTTAATTTAACGATCATCAGCCCTACTAAATTAGAAGCCCGTAGCGGCAATGTGAGACCCGCAACGGCTGCGGGCTTCAAATTTGTCCAAGTTACAGAGCTATTAAATTCGAGCAGGGCACCAGTTACGGGCAAGAGACGTAAACCATTTCTCGAATGTTGAATGCGCGGCCGCGAACGTGATCAATTAGTTAAACCCGTAGTTACAGGTTTAGATGGAGCCAATGGCAACAGAGATCGTCCTAATTACGTCACTGAAAAATAGAGGTGGGATTTCAAAGTCTTACGGGTTTCAATTATGAGTTACGATCGGACCCACATTCCAGAAATACTCTATCAGTAGTGCACACTGGAAATCATTTGCATTTTGCTGTATTTAATATAAAGGATTTGTTGCATTTCTAATTTTTGAAGAGCTAAACCTAATATTGGGCAAAAGGTTTTTAGAAAAAAAAAAAAATTAATAGAGCCTTAAATTGATATGCAATTATTCTTTACCATTTTCTTCCTTTGTCTATTTTGAGTTGTTTGAGCCGTTTTCTCAGCAGTGTGTGTGTGTGTGTGTGTGTGCATATAAATGAACAAGATTCATATTATCCCTATTAAAAGCAATGGCATTTTGAAGTGCCACTTTTCCATTTGCAGTAAAAGCTTTCAGGAAAAGCAAATGTTGGCTCCTACTGCAGCCTAATTGCATATAGTCAATATTACATTTTAATTAAATGCTGTATTTTTTACATTAAAAAAGCATTTAGCTGTCTTTTCAAGTGTAATTCTTCAAGAGTGCAAATTGTAAATATTGCACTACCTTGATGCTTTAAATACACAAGGCGTTCCTATCACTGGAAATGTAAAATGAGGACTATCTGTTATTGAAATTGTATATCATACGGGGGGGGGGGGAATGTGCAAACTCCATGTTATTGCAGAAAATAAATGTGCACCTATAAATTAAATATCTTTCCGGTTGCTTGCTGGCGAGCTTGAAAGCTGGTTACTTTTAAGCTTAAATTACCAGAAAGGATCCTCCATTTTCTTGATTACTTTTAACTAGGGTGATTATGTTTCACGGTAGATACATATAATATAATCTGATTTAACCATAAAAGTGGTTATAGAGAGGAAGGATAAGGTTATGTACATTTCATTCCTGGAATAACCGGGCCTTTGCTGTGATGATCAGTAATAGACAGTGCTCTTTATCCCTCGTTCTGTATCTCCCCTGTGTGTTAGTAGTCAATTAATGTCATGATCTGAGACTGCCTGTAGCACAATTACACGCTTCCTGTCCTCCTAACCTGGTGCACGTCCCCCTCCTCTTTCCTCATTGTAACACCTAGGTGAATCCTCAGTAATAAGGTGATTAGAGGGATTCCTCTGTGACCTTTGTATTGACCTGACATCTGAGTTACCATCTAGAAATTCAACCCAACATCCCCCTCACTGTGAGCTGGTCCTTCCCAGAGCAGCATGGACACTTCTTCAGGCAGTGACATAGAGGGTGCTTAATCCACTAATTATGGAAGGTTACAACCAATTGATGAAACCTGCCCAGTCCATGTCACCCTCTGTTCCAAAATATCCCCTGCAGCAACTCGGTGATGAAAGCTTTATCCAGGTATGTCCTTGTTAGCACAACAGTTCCTTATAAATATCACCTGTTAACAAGGTGAAAACCACAGGATGTCCTTTATAATGGGCATTCCCTCTTGAATTATTTTGACGTTTAAATGACTACTGTAGTGCATTTTATATGGTAGTTAAAAAATAAACATGGACTTTAAACATTTCACTTCTGTATGCAATCATATTTACTGTGGAGGTGGTCCAGGGGTCCCATGCAGACTCCTCCAAAGTGGTCTCCAGACTGCACCCTAGAATGGGAGCACCTGTCCCTCTTCTACAATACAGAGTCCCTGTTATCTCTCCCCAGTTACAAATCATTCATGTGTTGTGTTCCAAAACGGATGACCTCATTATCCTATAACCAATAAAGAACCACTGTGGTTTTATATATTTATATATTTATATATATATATATATATATATATATATATATATATATATATATATATATATCCAATAATACTACCCCCTCCTATATAGAGAGAGGCACCAACCTTAGGAACGTGTTCTTTGTCCCAAAGAGCTGTGGTTAAAAGGGCAGAGTATGCCCACCACTTGTAGTTCAATTGCATCCTAATAAAACCATCTTTAAAAAAAAATAAACGCGCTAAAATGAACCTTTTTTGACTTATTATTATGACTTATTATGCATTTATGAGAGAGGAATTCTTTTCTATGGATCTGTATTAAGATTAATCGGGACCTCAGACTTCTGTATATGTAAAATATGAAGTGTGGAAAGAAATGTCTATACATTTTTGAATATTACAAATCATTGGCTGCTTATTCTCTCTCTCTTGATGATCCCATTATATTATAGAAAATCCTTATGTGAATATTAAAATTAGACTTCTTTATTTTGTGTAGTTCATTTATTTTCTGTAGAGAAATCAGCTCTACATGTTCAAGTAGATTTCACATATTTATTAATAAAATAAAATGAATCAAAAACTTTAAAAAAAACGGTATTAGGTTTTTTGCACACACAGATTTGTTTTGTACACAGAATTCCTAATCAAACAAGTCATTTTCAGGAAAACTGGAGTCTGTATTTCCTTTTGCAGTATTTTTTTGTTTAAAGGTATATGAAAGTGAGGTTGGTTATGAATGCATCCTGTAGGATGCATCATAACCCACCTAGCAAATAATGTTTGCATGAAAAAATGCAAAATGTTTTGCAGAAAATAAACAAATGTGCTGGGGGTGATGTAGACACCCCCAGCAACTGAGATTTGCATATTGGATATCTCATTTTTAATGAGATATCCAATATGCAGCATATGCGCATGCTGATTGGCTAAAGAAAAGGAAAGTGTCTGAGATCATGTGACTTCCCAAAGTAGGGCAGACTACAGGTGCAAACTGAGCATGCCTGCACAATTCCCAGGCCAAAAAGAAACAATGTATAAGTTATGCTAATTATCCCTGGGAATTTCAGGGGGTGTCAACATTGAGAGAAAACTGTTTGCAAAAGCAAGAAATTCAGCAAATTTCAGGCTAACGGTTTACTTTGGAATTTTTTCATGCAAACAATCTTTTTCAGACACTGTTAATGTATTTATAACCCAGCTCACTTTCATATACCTTTTAATGACGCTTTTGTTTGTATGTTTGCAGTAGGCCGCAAAGCCTGCTATAACGTGTTTACATGGCAACGGCCATTATGTAGGCTTTTCCTTAAAACACCACTTGGCAAACAATAAGTAAAATCCTTTTGTGCTTTTAGACTCCCTTTAAAATCATTTGAACATTGTGTTTATTTGGTTACAGAAAATACGTATGTGAGAGCACAAAAACAAAAATGATAAATATATGATGGGGTCGCTTCACGTCTTCCTTGTTAGAGACAGGTGCGCTGTAATAAAGTAGGGGTTAATATCGCTTTCCTCACAATGTCTCTGTTTGATCAGGAAGAGAAAGCTTCATTTAATTTCTCCAGGGCTCCTCTTGTCTTCTTCATATCTTCAGCACATTTTGTATCTGTACAGAACAAAGTATCTCTTTGATATCATGTCACCTTCTGTAGAGTAAGATCTGCCATGAAATGTCTAGCTGAATATTGCAAGGTACATGCGTGTTCCCTCTTGGATCCAGAATTCACTAGTATCAATAGCATGTTTAGGATCAAGTACTGAAAACTTCACAGGTTACCAATGGCTCACTGTAACTTGAGAAAAGCATCAAATGTTTGGAACGCACTAGGAACATGAGCATCCCTGTAAGCATTGGGTGTAAGATCATTTTTTGCAGACTGTGCTTATATCATTCGCACTTTGATTTGAATGGATAGTTACGTGAATCCATGCTTTCTCTTGTTCCAGTCATGTGCCTAATCCTATTCGAAACAAGTACAACATGCCTGTCATCATTAAAGCAAAACTGAATATAATAGTTACTAATTAGTGTATATTTTAATATTTCATTTTCACTTTGCATATTATCAAACCATTGTATTCATAAGAGTAAACTAAATATATACGTCAGTTAGTAACTAGTTATAAGTATAGTGTGTGTGTATGTAGGGCTCTTGTTGGAGTGGCACTGTGTGAGCTGGTACTGGGTGGCTCGTGCAAGAATATTTTTTCAACCACCATAGGGGGGGTGGGGTGCATTGTTTTTTTATTGGGTAGGCATTTTAATTTTATATACAGTCAGGTCCATAAATATTGGGACATCGACATAATTCTAATCTTTTTGGCTCTATACACCACCACAATGGATTTGAAATGAAACGAACAAGATGTGCTTTATCTGCAGACTTTCAGCTTTAATTTGAGGGTATTTACATCCAAATCAGGTGAACGATGTAGGAATTACAACAGTTTGTATATGTGCCTCCCACTTTTTAAGGGACCAAAAGTAATGGGACAGATTAACAGTCATAAAACAAACTTTCACTTTTTAATACTTGGTTGCAAATCCTTTGCAGTCAATTACAGCCTGAAGTCTGGAACGCATAGACATCACCAGACGCTGGGTTTCATCCCTGGTGATGCTCTGCCAGACCTCTATTGCAACTGTCTTCAGTTCCTGCTTGTTCTTGGGGCATTTTCCCTTCAGTTTTGTCTTCAGCAAGTGAAATGCATGCTCAATCCGATTCAGATCAGGTGATTGACTTGGCCATTGCATAACATCCCACTTCTTTCCCTTAAAAAACTCTTTGGTTGCTTTTGCAGTAAGCTTCGGGTCATTGTCCATCTGCACTGTGAAGCGCCGTCCAATGAGTTCTGGAGCATTTGGCTGAATATGAGCAGATAATATTGCCCGAAACACTTCAGAATTCATCCTGCTGCTTTTGTCAGCAGTCACATCATCAATAAATACAAGAGAACCAGTTCCATTGGCAGCCATACATGCCCACGCCATGACACTACCACCACCATGCTTCACTGATGAGGTGGTATGCTTTGGATCATGAGGAGTTTCATTCCTTCTCCATACTCTTCTCTTCCCATCACTCTGGTATAAGTTGATCTTGGTCTCATCTGTCCATAGGATGTTGTTCCAGAACTGTGAATGCTTTTTTAGGTGTTGTTTGGAAAACTCTAATCTGGCCTTCCGGTTTTTGAGGCTCACCAATGGTTTACATCTTGTGGTGAACCCTCTGTATTTACTCTGGTGAAGTCTTCTCTTGATTGTTGACTTTGACACACATACACCTACCTCCTGGAGAGTGTTCTTGATCTGGCCAACTGTTGTGAAGGGTGTTTTCTTCACCAGTGAAATAATTCTTCAGTCATCCACCACAGTTGTTTTCCGTGGTCTTCCGGGTCTTTTGGTGTTGCTGAGCTCACCGGTGCATTCTTTCTTTTTAAGTATGTTCCAAACAGTTGATTTAGCCACACCTAATGTTTTTGCTATCTCTCTGATGGGTTTGTTTTTTCAGCCTAATGATGGCTTGCTTCACTGATAGTGACAGCTCTTTGGATCTCATATTGAGAGTTACCAGCAACAAATGCAAATAGCACACTTGAAATGAACTCTGGAGCTTGTATCTGCTCTCTGTAAATGGGATAATGAGGGAATAACACACACCTGGCCATGGAACAGCTGAGCAGCCAATTGTCCCATTACTTTTGGTCCCTTAAAAAGTAGGAGGCGCATATACAAACTGTTGTAATTCCTACACCGTTCACCTGATTTGGATGTAAATACCCTCAAATTAAAGCTGAAAGTCTGCAGTTAAAGCACATCTTGTTAGTTTCATTTCAAATCCATTGTGGTGGTGTATAGAGCCAAAAAGTTTAGGATTGTGTCGATGTCCCAATATTTATGGACCTGACTGTAGATAGTTAAATATAAATGTATTTATATCTGATAAAGGCAGCAGATTTCATTACTCTTAAACAGCTACTATGCGAGAAAAGTGGCAGAATATATTAAACTGTTTAAAACCTTTAATATTACGATCATAGTGTTTTACCTATTAAGATATATCTGACCATCATGAAGTCCTTGCAATATGTAAAACATGCACACAGTTTTTGGATCACTGTCCTGTTGCATGATCCATGTTAGACTCAATTTTCGCTTTTGGCTCATACGGTATAACATTTTTTTTCTAGAATGCGCTTCTATATTATTATTATTATTATTATCTTTTATTTGAAACATGCCAACATATTGTGTAGCACTATACAGGGGTTAAGTACACAGCAAAAACAAAATGAACGCATCGCAAAGTTGTTTTTGAACTTAAAATCAAACGTACACATTCTCTGAGAAGTTTTGTGGTCCTTTAAAGTGCAGATTAGCTAATCTAGGCAGCAATGCTCTATTTGGAGTTTCTGGTTCTGCTTCCACATTCATTTCCTAACCGTGTAATATGTACTGGTTTTGTGTGTGCATTTTTCTGGGATTCCCTTTTCTGAGTAAATTGGCAACTATCTTGAAAGTTCTCCATTGTAAATTAAATTTCTTACTATGCAATAATATATTGGAATGAGCAGCAACAATTCTTTAGTTGAGCCTGTCACAAATAGCTTTATTGACAGCCTTTATTTCTATAAGATCCTTCTTACGAATGTTTATCTGGCTCGGGATATGCAAATGTGTTTTGGAGACATAAATTAAAATCAATTAACTATGTTTTGTAGTCAACACCAATAGATTAATACAGCACAGAAAACTGGTTTAGTTTCACTACCCAAAGCTTCATATTGATTCATAAGACAAATACTTCAGCTCTTGCAGGCAATAAGAAACCTGCCCCATACTTATTATTATTATTATTATTATTATTATCCTTTATTTGTAACGCTCCAACATATTCCGTAGTGCTATACAGGAGATAAGAACAAGGAAGAATACAGTGTTAACAGCCCTGTTTTGAGCTTAGAATCTTTGTAGAAAGCACCCTACAAGACTGGAAACTCACTACCATGACTGGATTATCCATTAGGCCAACTAGGCAGGTTCCTGAATTGAAAAAATTTAAATGCTGCAGTTCATAGAGTGGCTACTAGAACATGAGAGCTATAACAGGAAAATGAACTTACACACAGAAAAGGAAAAAATGTGTCCGTGCATACCTTGCACACTCACTCTCAAGGGCTCCTTCACTTCACTGCCTAGGAGCTCCAAAAAGGTAGATCCGGCACTACTTGCTATTTACAATCTAAAGGATACTTCATGTAATAGATATATAAATTCAATACCTGTTTCTTTATTTTACTTTCTCAATTTTTTAAGCCATTATCCATTTGACTAAGTCAAAAGAACATACTATAATAGCTTTAATTTGCTACAGTGCAGTTTGAGATCAGGCTAGGAAACCCCCTGCTTGATGTTATATGTATTCGGTAATGTGCTAACATGGGATCTAAACTGGTTCTCGGTCTGTTTTTCAGGGCTGAAGGTCCTAAGAAGTTTAAAGGGAAGCAACGATTCTCTGACCTGATACTCTCTGAATACTCCAGTGGGTTCTCTCCTAAAGCCAAGAAAACCAAAAACGATGGGGGT
Organism: Discoglossus pictus; assembly: GCA_027410445.1. Lineage (NCBI taxonomy): Eukaryota > Metazoa > Chordata > Amphibia > Anura > Alytidae > Discoglossus > Discoglossus pictus. Next base: position 35,283,921 of record CM050168.1, read on the forward strand.
GAGAAGATGCAGACATGAGGAATGCGACTGTATGCAACAGGCTTCTGCAGCGCGTTAACATGATGGGAACAGCCGCCATCCACAATGTGTTTCTAACATCAGAGAAACACGGTTTTTCAAGAACCTTCTAGAATTGTGGACAAGAGCTACTTACAAGATCAACCATAAAGCATCTTTTTATTTTAATGTACATATTTTACATCTGAATGAATATGTCTGCAAAATATTTATGGTGTGCAATGAGTTTATATTTAATTCAATGTAGACCTATATATCCCACTTTTTGACTCTTATTTTAACAATCACCTTTTTTGAGAACTGTTTTGTAGTTTGATATTATTAAATATATTGGTGCGACCATAAAAGAGTACAAAGCTGTATAAAGGAATTGTTAAACAGTTTTTTAGTGTAAAATGGTAAGAAAATGTATGAATATTTTCAAATATCAGTATAAAATGTGGTTAAAATGCAGGCGTTTGGGACAAACGTGTAATAGTCCATTTCACATAATAGGCTTTAAGTTATTGGTCCAGTTAGGATATAGCTGCTTTCAACATGGTGCCAATTGACAAATTGCATGTCAATTATACCTCTAGTTCTTTTAATTTTTTTTTCTGATCCTTGAAAAGCACAAAAAAGATTTATGAAAGCTAATAACAAATCATGTGTTAATTACTGTGTTAATTGATTTTATTAACACTTTCCCATTTAACCGAAGCAGGGAGGCACAAATTCCTCTATTTCAAGTTTATAAAATAGATTTAATAGTCAGAACTAAATAACCAGTTATTTTTCATGCCATAAATATTTCATAATGCTTAAAATAGTCATTTTAAATGTGGGAGAGATCCTTTGTGAATTTTTGAAAGTTTTTAAAATATGTGATAGGTCAGGTCAGGTTTGACAATTTAGTACAAGATGTGAAAAAAAATCCCATGAGCAAGGTATTAAGTGTAATACCATTTCTGAAAAGTGGGTACCTCTCCCCACATGCCGTTTTCCACATGTATGCAAGTTGCTGGTGCTTGTAGGATTCCTGAATGCAAAGAAAAACGTTCTCTGCACAGAGCTCCCCCGGCCGGTGTCCGCATATATCATTAATCATGGAATAGTCAGTGTGTTTGTAAACAGACCTAGAAATTTAACTTTTAACTGCTATAAGTGTAATTAAATAAAATAATAGATAATTTTAACATAAAATCTTGTGCTCTTTCACGCCATGAAGAGCACTTTGGCTTGGTAACATTAAAGGGCCAGTTAACTCACCATAAGTGTTCCTTTCTGTGCTCTTTATCAACCCAATGCAATTCTTGTTAATTAACCATTTGAAAACCTATGAGAAAAAGCCATGAGGGTGATGCTAACATATGAGCCCAAGGTATCAACGCAAATAATTTGTCTGATTTCATATTTTATCTACCAAACAATTTTCCCTTATTTTAACACTGACTCTACCAATATTATTGTAAACTTTTCTTCATACAGTCTGATTGTGCTTTGAATGTGCCGGGAAATCTCTATCGTATTTTCCCCAAATACAGAATCTGGAAGACTGTTCAGCCTTTATATCAGTATATGTACCAGCTTTGTAAAATAAAGAATAACTGTCAGAAGTGGGATTAGAACCAGGAGACTACAACCTGAATGCAGCACCTTAGACAGCAGGGACATCGTGACAACTTTGGCTGATGAGGAAGCATCTTAAAGGAACTCTTTGTTTTGTTTTATATAACTGTATTATTCTGCTTAAGGTAATTGTCATACACAATTAACTTACTTCTAAGAATTCAGTGTCTCATGCAGCTGAGACAAGCCGCATATGACTTGTCTGCCTTTTAACAATATGACACTGGTAGCTGTGATCTTAGGTAACGGCTGTAACACATGACACCCTACGTGAAAAAGAAAAGGAGGAAAGAGGGAGGTTCAAAAGCTGAAAATTTAGTGAAGTGTAACGTGTACATGACAATTACGTTCAGTAAGATAAAATTAATTACGTAGTCTAGTTAAAACATATAAAACCAAAAAATGCCTAAAGAGTCTCTTAAAGGCACTTCCTCATCAGAGAAAGCAGTCATGGTGGCACGGCTGTCTAAGGCGCTGCATTCAGTTGCGATCTCTCCGTGAGCCACAAGTTCTAAAACCATTTCTGACCGTTCTTTCCAAAGAGAAGGTAGATATACAGATAAGGAGGAAGATAAAGGAAACAATCTTCAAGAGGAATTATATGGGTAAATATAGTAGTGTCCAGGCAAATTCAGCACTCAGAGTAACCTAGATAACACATTGATGCAAATAAAAAATGCTTAAAGAATCCTTTTAAAAATGCAGAATCCAGCTTATTGGAGCAAAGTGACAACAAGAAAATCTAAGATCATTTTTGAAATACGCCTTTAAGCTACATCACAAGGACGCCAGTCAGTGATGACTCCTAAAATAAACTGAATTAACAATGCTCATTCTCTTTTTTGCTGGAAGATGCTGTGCTTGTTCTTCTATGACCACTAGATGCTCTTTGTTTTGGGTGTATGGTCACCCACCTACAAGCTGAACCAAAGTCCCATGCCTCTCTGATCCTACACAGCTTTGTCCTGCTATAGACCCAACCCTTGCAGTGTGTGTAATCCTAGATCTTTCTGCTGTTACATCTCGGCTGGAGTCTTTTGTTCCACCTTAAAACCACAGCTGGGAGTTGCACATACTCCTCTGCTTTTTGTTTTCCAAGCTCTAAAATGAAAGAGAGGAGCTCATGAAGATGTCACAAGACTGTGAGGTCTCCCTCTCGTATTACATCCCTTTTGTTGCTTGTTGACTTCCATTGTATCAGGTCTATAGAGCACGCTGGGCTGGCTCTGAACACAATGACTTCTAGTGACTTATGAGTCACTAAGTATGAATGGACTTATATCCCAAGTGCATTTGTCAAATAAAGTGGACAGTTGTGTTATGTCTAGTATTACACATGCATCTGACCAGAACCGCCAGGACAAAAAAAGTGTAACTTTGTTATTAAATGGACACTAATGAATGGAAGCAACAAGTCGTCTTAAACTTTATTGGCCATAGTAATCGAAAGAGGGTTTTAAAATAAGTGGAAATAATGTTATTTTAGTTTTAAAAAAAAACAGAATTATTATTAAATGGCTACTATACTGCTTTATAACATGTTTTAATTAATTGTAGTTAAAAAATTGCAGAAAACAGTGTAGCTTTTAAAACTTACATTTGACTTTACAGACATTTGAATTTAATGGAGCCAGCAAAAAGTGAACGAGAAAAACAGGAGCGTGCATGGAGACTTCAGCAGATATGCTATCCGCTGTCAAAGGGGTTTGGATAGGATCTGTCCTTATTGGAGTCTTTGCGTCAATCAAGAGTACATCAGGAGCGCCTCTGGGGTTAACAAGGTGGTCACAGTAGGAAAACTTAGCGCAGTGGCAACATTTGCTTTATTGCTTTTTGCACATGTATGTGTTTTATGTTAGTAAATCGTGAAATAAAACAGGTTTAACAAGAAAACTACTTATACTAGTCCTTTAAGGAAATCAAACCCTTGAATGTATTTAAAACTGAGATGTAAATCAATACACACACAATCAATCTTACTTCCTACTGATCCTAGTGTAAGCTTGCAATGATTTCACAGGGAGGCCTCACTAATCCAGACTAACATGACTCAATATTGATCAACAGTGTTACTGCTACTCAACTGATGCTCAATATTGTATAGGTATAAGGTATAACGTAACACCCCCAGGACACTACTTCCAAGTGAAGATATGCATATAATTAGGGTATATTGGTGCCACAGGTTCCCAAACCTTTCATTAGGTGGCACCAGGTAGGCCAGGATTTAGGTATAAAATGTATGGAAACAGGGAGGGATTTATCTGCAGTGCCAGCAAGTAGCCGCTAGATGGCACCATCCGGTTTCAGGGAAGGCCTATAATTAACTCGACAGCGAGGCCATCGCTATGTTCAGTGTATGCACTCGGCCCTCGAGGGTCTTGGGCGCGTCTCTCATAGCTCAAGGCCTCTTCTGTCAGCGCGCCTAATATGCAATGTGCAGCAGTATTCCGAAAATCGGCAGCGCCCTCTAGCGATTGGCGGCAGCACAGCTGCTGCCAATGTTTTGCGCAGAGAAGAGGTAAAGGACACAGGTGAGGCTATTTGTACCCGAACACCCCACCCTGAAGCCTGCTGAACCCTAACGGCCTCATCTGCTAAATGTGGCTTATCCAGGGGTCCTTGGGAACCATTAGACAGCGCTGATTACTCCGGCTTCTTTGAGGAACTGGTTTGACTCATTTAATAATTAAGGAGTTGTCCTTATCCCCATCCTCATGAAGATCATGTTAATGTGACTGATATAACAATGACTTGAAAAAAAACATACTACATAGAGGTTTCGGTTACGTTGTGTAGATACGGAAATTATATTAAAGAAATTGCACCATCCCTGCAAGGGCATTGTAAAATCTGGAGGTTAGCCGTTGTAATGGATAATTAGTTGTTGCATACAGAGCAATAAAACTAAATGTAATGCCATGATTCCAGTCATGTGTCTTCATGTATGTTTCCTTCCCTCAGAGCTCCAGGTCACAGCTGATGCAGCAGAGACTTAGCAGCTACTTTCTTATTGGATAGCAGAATTCTGAGCACATTTGTGATATCTTAGTGGGGCGTCCCAGCTGGCTACATCGTTGCTAAGAAAATATTATCTAAATTATTTTAAATGTGTTTTTATTTATTAATTTGTGCAGCAATGAGCCAGTTTCACAAAAAAAAAAAAAGGCTCCAAAAAAAAAACATCTGAGGCGTTATAACCTAATAAATGTTGGGGAAACCAGCTACAGTGCCTTGCAAAAGTATTCACCCCCTTGGCATTTTTCGTGTTTTGTTGCCTCACAACTTGGAATTAACATGGATTGTTTGAGGATTTGCATCATTTAATTTACAGAACATGCCCACAACTTTGAAGATGTATTTTTTTTATTATTGTGAAGCAAACCACAAATAGGATAAAATAACAGAAAATGTCAATATGCATAACTATTCACCCCCCTAAAGTCAATACTTTGTAGAGCCACCTTTTGCGGCAATCATAGCTCCAAGTAGCTTTGGATAAGTCTCTATGAGCTTGCCACATCTTACCACTGGGATTGTTGCCCATTCCTCCTTGCAAAACTGCTCCAGCTCCTTCAAGTTGGATAGTTTGCGCTTGTGAACAGCAATCTTTAAGTCTGACCACAGATTGTCTATTGGATTTAGGTCTGGGCTTTGACTAGGCTCCAACACATTTACATGTTTCCCCTTAAACCACTCAAGTGTTGCTTTAGCAGTGTGTTTGGGGTCATTGTCCTGCTGGAAGGTGAACCTCCGTCCTAGCCTCAAATCACGCACAGAGTGGTATAGGTTTTGCTCAAGAATATCCCTGTATTTAGCACCATCCATCTTTCCCTCAACTCTGACCAGTTTCCCAGTCCCGGCTGCTGAAAAACATCCCCACAGCATGATGCTGCCACCACCATGTTTCACTGTGAGGATGGTGTTCTTGGGTGATGTGATCTGTCTGGTTTGCGCCAGGCATGGCGTTTTCTTTGATGGCCGAAAAGTTAAATTATAGTCTCATCAGACCAGAGCACCTTCCTCCATACATTTTGGAGGTCTCCCACATGCCTTTTCTCAAACTAAAAATGTGGCATTTAGTTTTTTGCTGAAAGTAATGGCTTTCTTCTAGCCACTCTGCCATAAAGCCCAACTCTATGGAGCGTACGGCTTATTGTCGTCCTATGTACAGATACTCCAGTCTCTGCTGTGGAACTCTGCAGCTCCTCCAGGGTTACCTTAGGTCTCTGTGCTGCTTCTCTGAATAATGCCCTCCTTGAGTTTTGGTGGGCAGCCGTCTCTTGGCAGGTTTGCTGTTGTGCCATGTTCTTTCCATTTGGTTATGATAGATTTGATGGTGCTCCTGGGGATCATCAAAGATTTGGATATTTTTTTTATAACCTGTCCTGACTTGTGCTTCTCAACAACATTGTCCGTTAATTGTATCGAGAGTTCCTTGGTCTTCATGGCAGTGTTTGGTTAGTTGTGCCTCTTGCTTAGGTGTTGCGGCCTCTTGGGCCTTTCAAATAAGGTGTGTATATGTAATGACAGATCATGTCACACTTAGATTGCACACAGGTGGACATCATTTCACTAATTATGTGACTTCTGAAGGTAATTGGTTGCACCAGAGCTTTTTATGAGCTTCATAACAAAGGGGGTGAAAACATACGCACATGCCAATTTTCTGTTTTTTATTTCTAAAAAATAGTTTAATGTATATATTTTTCTCATTTCACTTGAGCAACTTAGACTACTGTGTTCTGATCCGTCACATAAAATTCAGATTAACAAAACATTGAACTTAAGGCTGTAATGTAACAAAATAGGTAAAAAGTCAAGGGGGTGAATACTTTTTGCAAGGGACTGTATCTTCAGTGTTGGTTTTCTTACAAAAGGCCAATTGATCTTTATTACTTGAAGCCTCGCTGTAATGTCATAACAAGTAAAACTTATTGATTTAATTATGCAGAAATGGTCAACAAAGTGAAGGAATTTTTTTTAAGAACAATTATATTAGATAACATGCACTACCACAGCAAAATTGTATTGCCAGTGGAAGATCACTTTAACACAGCAAGTTTCCAGCTAATGAAGAGCATTGAATGGATATTATTTTGTGCCTGAAAATTTAGTAGCTGTCAACAAGACAAAAACAGATATTACTTTTTTTTAAGTTATTGAATATGATTTTGCTGCAGATTAACACCTAAATCAATTTTTTTGCTCCTGTTATTAAACATTGTTGTTGTTCAGTCCTTCAGTCAGTCGTGTCTGACTCTCTGTGACCATATGGACGTAGAACACCAGGTACATCTGTCTGTGTTTCTGGTTGTGCTTTCCATATGGTTTATTGGAGTGGGTAGCCAATTCCTTCTCCAGTGAACCGTGATTTGTCTGACCTCTTCTATGACCTGTCCATCTTGGGTGACCCTACATGGCATAGCTCACAGCTTCATTGAGGTGCACAAGCTTCACCACAACATGGTAGCGATTCAGCAGGGAAAGGGCATTATAGTGGTCCTTTAAAAGTTATTGAAAGTTGGACCATTAAAGTAGGCCTTTTCACGCTGTGATAGAGGCTGCCATGTTTCTCTTTACATAGAGTCTTCACAGATATAAAAACAGAGACCTACAAAGTGAAACATGAACAATAAATCCTCAGATTTAAGTTGACATCCTGATTACCTATTTAAAAACACAAAAAAAGTAAAGCGAAAAAAAACTATGTTTTATTACACACTAAAATAGAGGTTGTTAATTATTTGAGGGCCTACAGGAAATTAAAATAAAGCGGGTACAGGCCGACTTTAAACACTGAATGAAAAACTTGCTGTTTCATTAATGTCTTGTGTGGAATCTCTCTGAAGTACAAGGAAGATTAAATATTGGAAAATCTGTTTTTTGATTTACATTCTGCCTGTGTAAATGTGAGCGAAGCATTTAGCTGGCTCCCTTCTCACATCGCACTCTCGTCGTACACCCCCGTACACCAAGTTGTCTTTTGATAGATTTTTAATATGATTTTAAAGAGTTTTGTTTGGACTCATTCTTATTCAATGAGATTAATTTAAAGCACTTATCCCTTGGGTTTAAGTCAATCCATGTTGGGTTTGCTGCTTTTTTGTTGTGTTCCAAGCTGCTATAGACAGACTCTTTCTCACTTCATTAACCCTGATCTGGGGACAATCTCTCGGCCTCCTATATCCACAGCGAAGGATTTACCCGGGTCTTTTCACATGCAAAACCGGCTCCTAACACAAAGGACTAGGCCTTATTGACTTAATTAGTTGCTGTGCATTTTGCAAAATTGTATTAATACCACAAGTCCTGTTAATGAAAAAAAAGCACAACCTCGGTCCCAGGGTAATATAATTAGCAAACAAGAAGATATCCACATTAAAAATATGTGATAGTTTGTATCATCTATCTATCTATTTATCTACCAATTTACCACAAACTGAGAAAAAATTGTGTGTTTCTGTATATTTATCTGTATAACTAGCCATCTAAAATAACCTAGTCCTAATTTACATATGTGTATTTATTTATTTTATATATAACTGCATGTGTCAGAGCCAGGATAATATAATTAGATAACGACACATTTATCTATCTATCTACATATCTATGTATCTATCTACACATCTATCTATCTATCTATCTATCTATCCACACATGTATCTATCTATATATCTATCTATACATTTATCTCTCTATCTATCCACACATTACAGTGCATCCTTGCTCCGTATTGTAAATCACAGTGCACTAATTCATATACATTTATAACAGCAGATGTAAATTAAATATATATGGATAAGCTGGGAGTGCCATCTATTCATATAATCTATCTATCTATCTATCTATCTATCTATCTATCTATCTATCTATCTATCTATCTATCTATCTATCCACACATTACAGTGCATCCTTGCTCCGTATTGTACATCACAGTGCACTAATTCATATTCATTCATAACAGCAGATGTAAATTAAATATATATGGATAAGCTGGGAGTGCCATCAACCAGGGAGCTCTGTTCCCTCCTCCCCTATGACAGACATCTCAGTACATAATATAATTGCCTGCCAGCATGACAAAAGTACCCCATCTCCCGACTGTGAGTGCTTCTCTGACGTTGTGATGGCTGTTTCCTATACAATATAGCACAACCATCATATTATGTGAGAATTTTAGTGAATCTGGCCCTACGTTCTAAACAGTTGCACGATTCTTGGGTTGAGGAACCCAAATGACCAAACTAATAGGACAGATGCAGTCCCACATTTATAGAATGTTCTTTTGAAGAACTAGACTTGATCAGAATATTGTCGAAAATAAAACAAGCACATCCTTTTATTTATTAATAATTATTCTGTACTATGGGCGGCCATTGCCTTTCATGAGCAGCTGGATTAAAGTGATTTGTATGGACCTTGGAGACCTTTCTGTTGCACTAACACCTACAATTATTACTTTTCAGTTTAAGCAGCTAAATGCTTCTCGGCTCCCTGTGCCACCTCAAACTTGGAGAAAGCAGATAATCAGAAACCAAAATGGCCACTCCCATAGCAGAATAATTGCATAATAGTGATACATTATAAGCTGAAATAAAAAAATATATCAGTGACAGTTCTTGAAAATATGCTCAACTTTTAAACACAACCCAGTATTTCCTCTCTTAGTTTATTTACAGAATTGTGATTTTATTAAAGTGACAGAGATTTAAACTCCTCTGTACCACATTCAGAAACAATTTCTTGTTTGTCCCCCACAACTGCCTGACCCTACTTTGCAAATATGGTTGTCTGTATTATTGTACATCAAATGCAATGACAGCTATGTAAAATGTTTTACTGGACTACTTTAACCCTATATTTACATTATGATCTTTTAAAAAAAAACTACACTTGAAAGTACATCCTGTACATTTTAAATGTTTTATATGCATTTTTTCTTTAATATGGGTTCCATATTTTTTCTGAGCTTATTATACTTCCTCAAGAGAGTAATCTAAGCTTCTGTCTGTGGGAATGTAGCAGCTAAAACTGCCAGTGCTTTCAATATACTGTGTTATCATGTTTAGTTATTAAAAAGAATATACAGGAAAAATTTACTGCAGTGATCCTTTAAGGTGCATGGTAGTAATTTTGAAGCTTAGGGGTCCTTACAGGGCAATTGTAATGCTCCAATATAATGCAGTAGCGACGGGAGATTTATTTCGCTTGAAGGGCCTCATATGCGGCTTCTGAGTCCTTATAAGGGCCTCACAGTGCTTAAAAAAAACTAATTGGTAATAGAAGTAAAAATAATGAAGAGCAGTATTTAAGAATACCGTTGTGTATTATTTGCTAGTTTTAGTGGGAGGTAATGGACTGCGTTTTCTTGAAGGGGGGCATTTTCTCCCACTTCAAAGAACAGGTTGGGAGCCACATGGAAAGTGCCTGAGGGCCACATGTGGCCCCCAGACTGCCTCTTGCCCAGAACTTCTCTACTGTATGCTGTAATCTACTCTAAGACAAGTAACTTTGCAATATTCTTTGTTTAATTAAAATAATTAAATATTTTTATGTGAAATGTTCCTTTTTCAATTATATTATTCTACTTTTTTCCTCCTCCACCACATGTGATCTTCTATTAATGCATCCGCCTGTATAAATAATAGCAAAATGTAATGGATCCCTTAGCTAGGCTGATTGGACATCTTACCAACAGTTTTTATATGTGTCCTGTCAATAAACAGGTCCCCGGGTTACAGACGACTTGACTTACAGACGACCCATACTTAAGAACGAGCTCCCAAGAGTTGTTTTTATGTTCTGTTTGTTAGAATAAAAAGAAAGAGCACAATAGTTTCTATAACATTATTATAATACAGGGGTATTATTATTATTACATTATGACAGTATTATTATTACCACTTATGAGCCATATAGTTACAGCCTAAATATAGTTGGAAAACCAGATATTTTCAGTGTAAGTTTTCTTACAAAAGGCCAACTTATCTTTATTACCTAAAGGACCACTGTAATGTTATAACAAAAGGAGCTAAATGATTTGCATGTAACTCGGATTATTATTCACCAATCTGAGTTGCATAAAAATCCGTTTTAAAGACGTTCTCAGGAATGTATCTCGTTCTTAACCAGGGGACCACATGTCTTATTTATTATTATTATCTTTATTTATATCGCGCCAACATATTCCGTAGCGCTGTACAGGGGGTTAGTACATGGCAAAAAAACTTTAAAACTTAACACCTTAAAGAATGGAGGGCCCTGTTTTTGAGCTTTCAATCAAATGTACATAGTGCTTGTTTTCAAGACACGGACACACAATTGAAAACTCGCAAACTTACAATCTAAGGGTCTTAAAGTATATTATCTTATTATAGACCTCTATGCATTTTATCTAACTATCCACTAGTTAGGTTCTGTGAGACTCTAAGGGATGGACAACAAATGGACCTTTGATCTAAAGTTAAAAAAAAAAAAGTAATATTACAGGAACATTGAATTTGTAAAAAGTTGTTTATCTTTCTATAGAGTATAGTATAGTGTTGATAGTTTGAGATTTGGAAGTTTTACACAGTATTTCAAGCATTGCAGTTGGAGAGATGTCCAAAGGGTGGAGGGCACATAAATGCACAACAAGAGGAGGCTGGACATTACAGAAGTTTTCATTGACATGCGGCAACTCTTGACATTCTTTACTCGAGGGCTGAATTATCTTGGCCGGTCACTCAAGGGAGACCTTTGTCCTCCCCTCACACAGCCTTATATGTGTGCTGTGTATGGAACAACCAGGGGCTGGGGGTCACAATGCTAGCAGACAATGGGGACCGGTACAGGAGGGGGGTCAGCCTGTGTGTGTTAATAGGCTGCACATCCAGGAGGGTGCAGGGGATAAGCCTTGCAGTCCATCTGTTGGCTGCCTGAACTGGTAGCCGCTTGCAGTCTGTCCGAGTCACCAGCTGCTGGCTAGCTGGCTGTCAGCGAGCCAGCCACACTTTAAAGGGTGGAAACAATCCATCCTGCAAAGCGATCACTTAAAGCACTTAGGCAATTATACACTTACGATTAGCATCAATAATTCAGCATTATTTTCTGTTATCTATACACACAGGCCAGAGAGGTGCGACTGGGCCGCATACAATAGGGGGTGGGGTACAATGGGCAGTGAGGGGGTCACAGAAGGTGAGTTATATGTATTGTAAGTGCATGCCAGCACGTTGTACTCTCAGAACAGCTTTTCTTTGTTGCTCTATAGAAACAGCAAATGCATCTAAGGAAAATGAGGAGTCAGTGTAGTAAAGCAAAAACAAAACTTGCCCTAATTGTGTCCACCTAGGACTAAATGTTTATTCACTTTTCCCTTACATGAAGAAACCCATCAAGCTTCTCAGCCTTTCATAGAATATATCCCAGGATTTTAATTCTCCATTATCTGTCATGATTAGTTTATCCATCTCCAAGAAGGGAATTAGCAGATGATATGTTGGAACCTGGTTTCCTTATTTGGCAACTTAAGTCTGTGCTTAAAACATCCCCAAAACTTCTTTTTGTTATAGTACAGTGATCGCTCAGTAATTAAATAGTTTTAATGATGCTTTTACTTATTCCATGGATTAAAATTCTTTAATATGTTGTTGGATATAGCTCTGCTGAGTCTGGCTAATAACACAGTACAGTAAGTGAGATATAAATTGTGAGCTGAGAGCTGAGGAATGAACTCTTAAAGGAGTCGTATATCTAGGACATACTCTTTTTGAAGAAGAGACTCAGGGGAACTTCCATCTAAACACAGTGGGAATTTGGCATGTAAAACTACCAGTGCTTTGAACAGGACTAACTGAAAACTGATTCATTTACATGGAGAACATAGCAGAAATAATAAGGTCTGCAAAACTAAACTCTAGCAGTAAATTATAATGAAATAAAAGTTAAAAATAGAAAGGATGTATTGGTTTGTATGGATTTTTAACACAATTTTGTCCACTATGAAGTTTATTTATTCAAAAGATAATAACAAAAAAAAAATGATCGCTCTGGTCCTTTAAAACAAAATGAATATATTTATAAGTCAAGGTTACAAAAAAACTATTTCCTAAAGCAAAGATGTGTAATGTATGTCTGTTGGGCATTTACATGTCTAGACTTCCACTGCAGCTAAGGATTCTGGGAGACTTATGCAAATTCTACCCAGAATCTTCAGCACATTGACTTTACTGTGAACCAATTTATTATAAATTTGTTATTCATAAAATGTATAGTTTTGTTTGCTATATGGTTATGTTCACATTTCTACTCACCAGGACTGTGTTGGATGTAAACTGTAAGTTTGGGAGTTTTCAGTCTTGCTAAGTGCTTTAGGGACGGTCTTTTGCAATGTGTTAATATTGTTTTAGTCTTGATCTTGCCACTGTATAGCGCTACGGAAAATGTTGGAGCGTTACAAATAAAGGAAATAATAATAAACTAAACTAGAAATAAATAAATCAGCATTAAGTAATGTCTTGCTGTTTATTGTATATTTCCAGCATTGGTTTATGGAATCGTTGAGTATAACACTTTCATTGCCATTTTGGAGACAGGAAAATGGTGATATATTGTGCTATAGAGCAGTCTGTAATATTTAAATTGCAATCCAACGGCTAAATTCTATTTTTAACATAGAAAAAATTGAGTGACGTCTTCATAAATCCTACGCTACGATATATAGTATTGTATATTGGACTGAGTAGTGATATGTGCCACTGCATTTGTGCAGAAGTCATTATAAAAAGTAAGAAAATAAATATATATTTCATTAACACATAAGAGGCAGTCAGGCCATCATTTCTGCACATTATATCTACCTAAAAAGCTTGGCTTAATTAATGCTCAGTATATCTACAAGCTCGACTCCAACAATATATAGACCAGCAACTACCAGATTTGCAAGCCGGGTTCCGCAGAGGAAGAGGCACAAGAGATCAAATTGCCAATGTCCGATGGATAATAGATAAAGCAAAGAGTTCCAGAAAAGCATTTACTTCTGCTTCATAGACTATTCTAAAGTCTGTGACTGTGTGGATTATAACAAAATGTGTCAAATTCTTAAAGAGATGGGAGTACCAGATCATCTCATCCTCCTCCTAAAGAATCTGTATGTGGACCAAGAAGCCACAGCCAGAACTGAACATGGGACAACAGAATGGTTCAAGATCGGGAAAGGAGTGCGACAAGGTTGTATATTGTTACCTTATTTATTCAACTTGTATACAGAATAGATCATGTGTAAGGTTGGACTGGATGAATCCAAAGCCGGAATCAATATAGCTGGAAGGAATATCAACAACCTCAGATACGCCGATGATACTACTCTGATGGCTGAAAGTGAGGAGGAACTAAAGGACTTATTGATGAGGGTAAAAGAAGCTAGCGCAAAAGCTGGCCTGTTGCTCAACGTTAAAAAGACGAAGATCATGGCAAACGGCAATCTCACAGGTGTTATTTTCCTTGAATCCAAGATGATGACTGTAGTCATTAAATTAAAAGAAGTTTTCTTCTGGGGAGGAAAGCTATGGCAAGCTTGGACAAACTAGTAAAAAGTAAAGATTTTAAACTATCAACAAAGGTCTGCAGTGAGAAGTATGATATTCCCAGTAGTAATATACAGATGTGAGACCTTGACCATAAAGAAATCTGAGCACCGTAGAATTGATGCCTTTAAATTGTGGTGTTGGAGAAGACTGCTTAGAGTCCCTTGGACTGCAAGAAGATCCAATAAATCAGTACTGTCTATCAGTACTATCTATCAGTTCTATCTATCTATCTATTTATCTATCTATCTATCTATCTATCTATCTATATATATATATATATATATATATTTATTTTATATTTATATATATTTATTTATATTTATTTTTATATATATATATATATATATATTTATATATCATCTAGCAATCTAATCTTAATCTAAGAGCAAATATCATAAAGCTACATTTCAATTTGGATAAAAAAAATGGTGCCTCTGCTGGACTCTGGAGGCATTAATAATACTAAGTGAGGTGTGTTTACATTTCTGCAGAAGCAAGCTTGCAGTTAAGTTGCAAGCTGTCTGCTTCTGAGCACGTTTGGGGGAAGGTGTCAAATGACAAAACTTTCAAAAGTGTGACAAATTCCCTTCCTCTCTTTCCAATCCTTACAACTCTCAGGCTATAAACTAGCAGGAAGTGCTCAAGTGAAACAAGAAAGAAACTTTATTTATATACACAGAGTCATATAAAATTAATATTTTCTCTGCTCGTAGCTTAGACACTTCATAATATTGTTAGTACGTTATTCGCATTTTTCTGAAATACAAATACCTATTGGGAGTCTTAAACGATATAACTAACACTGCAGATCCCTGGTGAAAGGGTTAAAAGCAGTGATAGGCAACCTATTTCACTCAACAGACCACACAAATGGTCCGTAAGACCTTAAAGGGACATAATGATGGTACAATCACTGTGGGAGAGCTAGAGATGAATTAATTGATAACAGAGGTATAGATAAAGACGATTTGAGTTGGAGGTGCAAGAGAAAGTTATTGTGGAGAGATGTATTGTTGAAGAGGGACATGCATTACCACTCTAGACCATTGGTTCCCAAACGTCTCCTCAAAAGCCACTGGACAGGCCTAGATTTAGGTGAACAAAGGTGAGGCAAATAGTATTCAAAAGGGAGTGAAGGCTCAGTTTGCTTCACCTGTGTATTCATGCAGTGTTTCATCTAAATCATGGCATGTCTGCATGGCCGGATTACCCATTAGGCCAAGTAGGCAGCCGCCTAAGTGCGCTTCCCTTTGAGGGGCGCCACTTTAAAAAAAACGGTACCGGGCTTAAAAAAATGAAATGCTGCAGTTCATAGACTTGCTACTAGGGGCTAACCACCTAGAACAAGAAGGAACTTACAGGAAAAGGAACTTGAATGCACAGAAAATGCGAAAATGGGTCTGTGCATACCTTGCGTACTCACTTGCAGGGGCTCCTTCATTTCACTGCCTGGGGACTCCAAAGAGGTGGATCCGGCCCTGCATGTCTGGTGGGTCTTGAGGAGAGTTTTGGGCACCACTGCTCTAGACAACAGGTGGGGGGTCACATAGACTTCTACTGCCCATCACTGAGTAAAGTGTGTATATACCAATTGCACTCAATTTCCCCATTAACCAAAGCTAGAGACAAGAGAAACAGACTCCTGAGACGTTTACATTATTTCTTTATTTATTACAAGTTTATTTAACTTTTGGGGGGAAAATGAAGGAATAATATGGTATTTTTTTAAGTTAAAAAACATTGCCCTTTTTTCCATTCTGTAACATCATAAAATTAGAATGCCCCACCCACCCCACAAATAAATAATATAACCATCTATTTACACCGTGTTAAAAACTGCTCTGGAAAAGTCATAATGCTCTGAACCAGGGATCTATGTATAGATATTTTTTCTTCATTTAGGACCAGATTCCATAAATATGAAGCAGTCTTTTTATAGACTATGCCCCTTGTTCATTACAGTTTAATGAAGGCTCCACACATTGATAAATGAAAGGGATACAATCATATCCTACTGTCATACAATAGGATCAAAGTTATGTTATTTATGTTTTTGCAGAAAATATTGTCATATTTCAATTCTTCTCCGCATACATTCTGCCATTTGTCTTTGCCATTTTCCTGCTCCTTTGTTAGACCCCCAAAAGTGCAATAAACAGCTATTAGAAATAGATAATCTAAATGGTACATCGTCCCTAACTTAAGAGGCATGGCTACCACAAGAGAGCAGGAATTCAGAAAACACAAAATGGCAGCAACATTTATTAATGCAGTAAAGAAATTAAAAGCATTTGTTAATTATGAAATTGTGTTTGCCTACTGACATTATTGGAAATAAATGGATCCGATCCTCTTATGGTAGCGCAGCACAAGGCAGCAGCAGTGGCGGTGAGCACCCGCTAGATGGCGCTGACGATATTCCAGTGCCATATCATAGAGTCAAGACTTAGGTAAATTGTTTGGGTTAGAGTGAGGGTTAGGGTGAGGATTGGAGTTAGGGTTAGGGTTAGTTCAAGGGATAGGCTAACATTATAAGCTTAGAACTTCTCTCACATATCGGCAGCTCTGCAAAATATCGGCAGCGCCATCTAGCGGTCGGAGGCCGCACTGCACGCCATAACAGGATAAATCCAATAAATGTCAACAAAAAATTCTAATACCCACCCTAGCTACCACAGAGTGGTCTTGAAATATATTCCCAATAAGTGTATTCAACAGATCATAAATATCTGGGCTTGTTTTGCACATCATTGATGCATAGAAAACAGATATATACATAGTGAGCATTTACAGGGAGGGTTAACCACTTGCATGCCAAATGATTTACAATACAGCTGTGGCAAGTAAGAGGTTACTTGATATATCTGTGGAGTTTGTTCGTAGTTGCCCTCACACCTCAATTTCTAAATTTCTTGAGTTGCTGGAAGTCATAATAATTGAGTAAGCATGGATATTTATAATATAAACAGGTGTCTTTACAGATTAACACCCGTCCACCTTAAATTCTGAAAAAAGCGGGAAAGATAAAATTTAATAAGAAATTCCTAAGGATTTGTCATTCAAATCACAAATTATTTGGCGTGTTCATAATCAAGAAAAAAGGCCTAACCAACATGTACGGGTTTTATATTAATATAAGTTACTATATTAATGCTTAAAGCTTTCTCTTCTCATTTAACTTTACATTTTAAATTGAATATGAAAGAATATCTACTTAGGAGAAGCTGACAGACTGTTAGCTTCAAGCTCCACCCATTAACTTCCTGTTTCTATTCATGATCTGTGCTGGCCAATCAGTTTCTTAGGGCTCAAGCAAATAAACAGGAAGTTAGAGGGAGGAGCTTGATACCAATAGCTTTCTACTGTCAGCTTGTTCTTATAATAAAGTTTATATAATTTATAAATCCGGATTGATAGAATAAATTGAGATGCGAATCTGAATGCACAAATTGTGCAGTGAATAATGGTTGAAAAAATTACAATTTCTGAGCCAAATATGAAAAGACACAAACAAAAAAAAAACATTTCATGGGCTTGCAAAACTAAGTGATCTGAAATTAAAGGAAAGTTGACACCCAGGAGTTATTAATGTTTTTATATTTCTTTCAGACGTGGTTAACAGGATTTTCAGTTAATTACATTGAGTGCCTGGAAATGTTAACCCTGTGTGTGTTTGAGGTGGTTTCACAATGACGTAACTGTTTTTAGACTGGAATTTACTATTTACTGTTCAAACAAAGGAATTGTGGGAATTAAATTCCTGTTTCACTGCAAAATGTCAATTTTTTTTAAAGATATCGATTGAAACTATAGTAATTTGTGTATTTTTACTGACATACATGTATATCATGATGGGATGAAAATCTACTGTCAACTTTCCTTTAACGTAAACTTACATTTAATCACTAGCTCCTCCCACTCAAAATGGTTGACATATGTTCAGCCAATCAGGACTTGTACAATAGAATCAGGTGTGCTGACAGGGTTGATGGAGATATTGGCGATGAGAGGAGCAATGACTGTTCACATGCATCCAACATGCTTAATGAAATGTTTTCTAGACTTCTGATCACTCATTTTTTTCACACACTGGAGCAATGCTTCTCTATTTTTATAGGGATCAGTTGTAAATAAAATTATGCTAGTTAAGTACTTGTTATCTATTAGATCGACTAACTTCATTGGCCTGGTAAGATAGCAGTTTACATTGTTGTTATGGACGCCATATTCTCGTGTTATCCATATATATAATGTCCCCACTTTCTTTCCATTCCATTTTCCAAATTCACGAAAATTTAGAGTTTATTTGTGGTATTTAGGATCTTCCCTTTTTTCCTGATAAATTAAAAAAAATGTATTTTTAGGAGTTGAGGGTCAATTTATATTTGTCCTTCCTGCAATAGTTTATATATGTACAGTCCATCCAGTTACAGAGGCACCTCTTATCTGGGGCTGTGTTGAAGTCTCTGGTCTTGGCACCTGGAGTACAGTAGACTGAAGGAGGATGGACTTCACCGTGGCTGAGCTGACCGGGGTAGGACACCTGTTAATGGTGGCAGTGCTGGAGGGGGCTCATTGCCCCCCTGAAGTCCATGGATGAGGATTCTGGGCACCAGAGGTCTCTGCAGGGCTGGGGGTGGTGCAGTGGGTCCTCTGTAAAGGTACAGGGCAGCTCCAGGATCCAAGTTGGACACTAGGCTTTGTGGGTAGAAGTATGGAGAAGGAAACATTCGTTGGAGGGCAGAATAATTCCCAGCCTCTGCCAGTAGCTCAAGTCCCACTGCAGTCTGTCTCTTCCATTTGGTCCTGTACAGAGAAAGGAACAGACCACCATTAAGTGACAAATGCATGAAAATAATAAATATTTGAAAAATGTGAGTATGACTAACGGCATCCTTAGGCAGGGAAAGATCAGAAATAAAGTTTTAATTAAAAGAAAATATGGTCATGTCTCTACTGGTCCATTTACGCATCCATGATACTTTGGTGAAGGCTGAATGTGCCCTGGTTGTCTGTCTATATGCTTAACCTGGATGTCTCACTCTTTCTTCCCTGGCCATCTCTCCTCGCTTGCCTTGGATCTCACTCTCTCCTTCATTTCACTGGCTGTCTCTATCCTATTCTATTTCCATATC
>CM050168.1:35310753-35313253 GCA_027410445.1 Discoglossus pictus
CCTTTCTGATCCACCCACAAATCAACATTCTAATCATTTGTTATTGACAGATTATTGGGGGGTGCCAATCAGTAATTAATGCCAAATGATTTCTCATTAACAAAAGATTTACGTTGTGGTTTGTGGGTGAATCAGGAAGTGTGACAGCTTACAATGGAAAACTTCTGTGTTAGTTATAGTACAATTACATAGTTTTTTTTAAATGACACCATTTTTTCAACCTCCACTGTGTAAGATGACCTCCTTGTCGCTGATATCTGAGTGCCCTTACTGCTCCTTATACCACTGTTATTTGGGTCAGCATGCCAGTAACATTAATGTCCTGTGTGCCAGCATTATTAGTGTGACCTATGCCCTATGTGCCAGCATCATTAGTGTGCCCCATGCCCTGTGTGCTAGCATTATTACTGTAACCCATGCCTTGTGTGCCAGCATCATTAATGTGACCCATGCCCTGTGTGCAAGCATTATTAGTGTGACCCATGCCCTGTGTGCCAGCATTATTAGTGTGACCCATGCCCTGTGTGCCAGAATCATTAGTGTGACCCATGCCCTGTGTGCCAGCATCATTAAAGTGACCCATGCCCTGTGTGCCAGCATCATTAGTGTGACCCATGCCCTGTGTGCCAGCATCATTAGTGTGCCCCATGCCTTGTGTGCCAGCATCATTAGTGTGACCCATGCCCTGTGTGCCAGCATTATTAGTTTACCCTGCATGCCAGTGCTAGAAGGTACCCGTATTATAACCCTTTCATACATAAATCAGTAGTAAGGTAGACATTATTATATACAATCTCGAAGATTATGGTAACTGTAGTAAACTCATGAGGGTCAGAGAACAACACCCAAAGGCTTGTTATGTGCTAAGATTGTACTTATCAGCAGTAATATTTATATGTGAAGAAGTGAGACAAAACAATCTAAGAAAATAGCAAATACATGAGCATGTGTGTAATTACTGAGTATTAATCATGCAGACACTGTACCATGCTGGGTGTCGATGAGTTGTCTTGTCCTATTATGTGTCCTGTCTAATGTTACTGCTAAACTAGAGGTAGACTTCTTTCTTATTCTAGGTTCTTAAAGCTTCTGATTCCAAGTGTAGACATTGTTGTCTCGCTGAAGGCCACTTTCTTTACAGTCTGGAAGTCCAGTATCTCTGGTGGAGGTATTGACCAAGGCATGGTATTGAGGGCCTGCATCTTTACCTATATTGTGTATGTATATTATTTATAAACAGTATCATTATGTATAATGGCTACACTTGTGCCAGGGGGTCCTCTGTGCCAGAGTTCCCAAGTTGCCCTCTCTGCAAGTTTTAGGATAGTGTTATTAGTAAATCCTATGTGGCAGTGTTTTAGTATGCCCTTTATAGTAGTGTTATTTGTGGGCCATGTGTGTCATTGTTATTGAAGTGGTACATATACCTGTAATTAGAGAGCCCTATGAGCCAATGTGGCTAGTGTATTCAAAGACTGAGAGTAATATAAGTAAGGAATTGTAATAAGGTGCCAGTCGTATTAGTGTTATTAGGATTCTCTATGACAGGGGTGGGCAAGTTGGGTCCTGGTGGCCCCACATAGGCCAGGGTTTGATGATATCCCTGCTGAATACAGGTGAGTCAATCTATTTTTCAGTCATCCCGATTGACTCATCTGTGCACAGAAAGGATATCCTCAAATCCAGACCTGTGTGGGATCCTCCAGGAACGATCTTGCCCACCCCTGCTCTATGAGGCATGTGTGCTGTTGTCCTACATACACTGTGTGCCAGTATTGTGCCATGTGTACTGGTGTCATTAGGGTATCCCATGGTGCATTATTAGGATGTGCTAGTATTATTAGGTTAATATTAGGTACATTGTAAGAATATACTACATGCTAGTGTCACAATTTTGCCTGTATGTCAGTAGGGAGCCCAGTATGCCACTATCACTAGGGTTCGAAAGACAACATTTAGAATAGGACTGAAATAACAAAATTAGTGTTCTGGTATATCTATATTTTTGTGTCTTGAGTGCATGAATTGAAGGATGTTTTCTTTTCTTCATTTTTTGATATTCACTATCACTAGTGTGCCATGGGGTACTTTATTTGTATTCACTAAGTGCCAATATTAGCACTGCAGGGGTCTCAGGGTGCCCAGTAAGCCACTATCACTAGGGTGCCATTGGGTACTTTATTTGTATTCACTATGTGCCAATGTTACCACTGCAGGGGTCTCAGGGTGCCCAGTATGACACTATCACTATGGTGCCATGGGGTACTTTATTTGTATTCACTATGTGCCAATGTTACCACTGCAGGGGTCTCAAGGTGCCCAGTATGCCACTATCACTAGGGTGCCATGGGGTACTTTATTTGTATTCACTATGTGCCAATGTTACCACTGCAGGGGTCTCAAGGTGCCCAGTATGTCACTATCACTAGGGTGCCATGGGGTACTTTATTTGTATTCACTATATGCCAATGTTACCACTGCAGGGGTCTCAGGGTGCCCA
>CM050168.1:35318253-35435753 GCA_027410445.1 Discoglossus pictus
TTATAGCTATTAAATGAGAAACACCAAAAACAGAATATGTTCTAATATTTGTATATTATACTTTTACAAATAATGTTACTTAACATGATATTGCAGAATTTCTGCAATTAATTATATTACCGGG
Source organism: Discoglossus pictus (assembly GCA_027410445.1). Lineage (NCBI taxonomy): Eukaryota > Metazoa > Chordata > Amphibia > Anura > Alytidae > Discoglossus > Discoglossus pictus. Next base: position 35,318,378 of record CM050168.1, read on the forward strand.
TGATTTGTTGGTTATTTCAACAGCATTAAACGACAAATAATAGTTATTTAGAAATGTATAATAAAGGTTTTTGGACCTCCATGTTTTTTTTTAGCCAAACTTTCCGTGGGATAGTTCCCAGCACAGATTGTATGTACTAAATATAAACTCACCTTTACCTTTGTATTCTGAATCTGAAGATGCTGAGCTGCTGCTTTTCTCTAGTTTGTCTCTAAAGTCCTCTCCAGCTTTGCCAGACAAGCAGTGGCCCAAATCGTGAGCAGGTTGCCCATTACTGGAATAGGGCGCACAAGTGGCCAGTGGTTTGCAGTCTGCTAAAATGTCCCTGATTAGGAATGAGGATGTGACAGTTCTGGATTGAGAGGGGGCAGAGAGCTGGACTCCTGGCTGGAGATGGGACTCTATGGCCAAGGCGACTCCTTGCCTGGTGGTCACTGCTTCTATGCATTCCCTGGCTGGGGATGGAGGAGAAGAACAACCGCTGCTGTCATCAGATCTTGGGCTGAGCTCTAGGGGTGACCTGCTGTCCCCCATTAATGGGTCCCCTTGAGCAAGCCCTGGACTCCCTGCTCTGTGAGACAGGATGGTGTCAATCCCAAATCCGTTAGACCCTTCCATGCCAGAAACTTTCACACTAGCATTGATCCTCAAGAAGCAGCCAGTAAAGATCTTGAGCTTCTGTGTATTAATCCCACTGATGAGTTTAATTGACTCTACACCCAAATATCTTTACCCTGGTCCCCCATCAGAGGAATTCTCAAACTTTCCAGTTAAAATCCCTGGGTAGAGATATTAGGCTGGGTGGCCCTGAGCTCCTTGCTTGTAAAATCAATAGAGGGATCTGCACCTTAACCAGTCCAATGATGGGAAAATCGATCAGCAGCAGCAGAGAGATTGTGTTCAGCTTCAGCTCCTGTGTGTGTCAGAGGGAAAAGAGGCTCTGATCTGAGCCAGAGCTGGAAGGTCACCCACTGCCACATCCCATCCTCCCATGGACTGCTTCAGCACCTTGGAGAGCTCCTGTATGGGACCAGAGGGCTGTCCAGGTGCTTATCTACTCCTGTATGGGACCTGAGCGCTGTCCAGGTGCTGATCTACTCCTGTATGGGACCTGGGCGCTGTCCAGGTGCTGATCTACTCCTGTATGGGACCTGGGCGCTGTCCAGGTGCTGATCTACTCCTGTATGGGACCTGAGGGGTGTCCAGGTGCTGATCTACTCCTGTATGGGACCTGAGCGCTGTCCAAGGTGCTGATCTGCTCCTGTATGGGACCTGAGGGCTGTCCAGGTGCTGATCTGCTCCTGTATGGGACCTGAGCGCTGTCCAGGTGCTGATCTGCTCCACTCCCAATGTAACCTGCAGCCTCCCAGGGTGGGGGGTCTCCAGCCTTCAGATCTCCCGCACAATGTGACTTCTCCCCCTCTCTCTATTGAACTTGTGTCACTTTGCTATGCTTCTCTTAATGTGTCAGTGCACGTGTCACAGGAGCCTCCTCTCTGATTGGCTGCGGGGGCTTTTTGGCTGATGTCATACTATGAAAAGGCAACTTGATCCCCTTTCAGTTTGATTAAAAGAGACAGTGAATTAATTACAGCAGCACACGGCCCAGTGTTTACAGGCAATTTCCACCTTGTTTGCTTTCATTTCATCATCCATGAAGCCCCTAATGATGTCATTAACCCTGTCCTGTCAAACTGCTCACACACCTGTCACACTTCTTTTTCCCTGGTGCTGAGTGGGTTAACAAGAGCCCATTATTACATGCAATTATTAGCTAAAATAACAAAAAGCTTCTACTTGTATAAGGAATTTATTCTTCTGTCTTACAAATCAATCCTGGCACCACTATGCCTGAATTGGTAGGTTATCCAGCATTATTCCTATATTGAGTAACAGAAAATAATATATATATTATTTGTAAAATACCACATGTTATTTCGATCAAATATTTGTAATTATTTCCATATGCTTCACTTATGCCATATGCTGCTTTAGTTATAATAATTTTATGTATTATTTTTAATGCACATATCATGTTATTTGTCGCATAAATTACATTTAATTTAAAAGTTCACATCTTAAATAGTGAATTGTTGTGCAAAATATATCCTGATAGTTTAATATGAGCAGACATTGTGATCTATGTTGGACAAACCAAACTCATACACTTATAATGGGATATGGGAAACAAGACAAGGTCACTGTGTGGTGTCCATCAGATGAAAAGTGCCAGACAATAAATTGGAATAATGTAAAATTATAATAGTGAATTTACAATATACACAAATCATTTATATAAATAGTGATGAGTCTGTAGAAATCCGTAGATCATTTTAGCAAGTAAGTAATATCTCAAAAGTCCTATTTGTATTAGAATATAGATGTGTGGATGGAAAGAGGAGGATATATAGGTAGAGAGAAACAAAGGGAGGGATAGAGATAAAGAGAAATAAAGGAAGAGAGGGATTGGGAGATAGACTCTCAAATAGATGAAAAAAAGCAAAAAAGAAAAGTGATATATATATGACACTATATATATATAGAGAGAGAAAAAATAGAGACTCACAAAAAGGACAGCGACAAAGGAGAGTCCAATTTAACCAATATTTGCAAACTCTTGTGTAAAAAATACAAAATTGGCACTTTGCATGGACTTGAACAGCTTAAATTACATTACATATTTCATTATATATTACATTACATTATATATTACATTATATATTACGCTTGATTATTTAAGGCAAATAGAGAGTGCTTTTTTAATTTTTGACCAAGAAAATTTTTACTTTTATTTAAAATTCTATATATATATATATATATATATATATATATATATATATATATATATATATATATATAAAAGGTAAGTTAAAATAAATAAAATAATATATAAATATGCATAATATATATATATATATATATATATATATATATATATATATATATATATATATATATATATATATATATACATATATGTGTGCATGTGTTCAGAAATTAAAAAAAAATTGTATTAAAAAATACTAAAAGATATTAAAAAATGAAAATAAAATGCTGAACTTAAATACGCTGATACTTTAATATAAAGATGAATTTTAAGGTTTTAATATATTAAATATGTGTATAAGTATCATATTATTCTGCTGAAAAGGGTAAAATACGGAAAATAGCTAAACTTTTATAAAAAATATTATTAAAATAATGATTTGTTAAGGTATAAAAAACTGCACTTTAATTCCTTGTTGGTTTTAAGAAGAAGATCTTGAAGGAGTACATATGCTTGTGTATAGTAAACTTCGGTACTAAAGTGATAGCTCCAATATAGAAGTTAGTCCACTAACAGGACAGTACTAATACCAATCTGGGGCATTTTGTTCAAAAAAACTAAACAAAAGTCTCACATCATGGATCGGAGAATAAATACCCCAGGATTATCTATTCGGGTCTATTGCTGCAAATCATGGCCAACAAAGTTGAACCATAGAAGGGGAAGGGTAATGGTGTAGCTATACAGTATGTATCCAATATAGATAGATAGCTAGGCAGATTGGCAGATAGATAGATAGATGGAAAGATAGATAGATAGATGGATGGATGGATAGATGTTTCAAAGGGAATCATTTAAAAGGTTCTCCATTTATAACAAAATTGCCAGTTTACACCTAAGCTTACAATATGTTACTTCTATTATAAAGTCCAAAGTAAATAGTATCATTCTTAGACACTGGTAAACCATTTTCACTCTCTGTAGATTAAATGTTGGTATTTGGGATTGCTCTTGGGGGTGGCTCTGCTTGTGTGTTGCTTGCCCCATGTGGAAGCCAAAGGGTTAAAGGGATTATACTCCCTGCCTATTATTTGATGTGAAGACGTTTTTCATTCCCTTGCTTTGTTTGATGTTCAGCATCACAGTAAAAATGAAACCAGAGGGCACAACATGTTGGGGGAGAGAGCAAAGAGAGGTTTGTCTTGACATCAGACTTGTCTAATCACTTAAACAGAAGCTGAGAACAGTCAAAGCAACTCCACTAACTTGTATTTTCTTTATTTCCCTTTACTAATGAGTACAAGTCATGATGTGTGCAGTCTCTTCCATATGTGAAGTATTTTGTCAGGTTAACACTTTGATTTGCCAAAGCCCAGTTGGTTCAGTTTCCTTCCATCTGTCATTTGTGAAACTTAGTAAGATGTATCCCTGTCTGTAGGATCATAGGTACAATATGCACATCAGATGCTGCTTAGTAGTCACATTCTAGAGGTATACTGCATGCAATCATGTAGGGGCTTCTGTTTAACCAGCTCTATGCTATGGCTGCTTCTGTCATAATATATACCAGTTTGCTTCAACATTAGGCATAATCAATCAATTAGACAATCCATAAATCAATCTATCTATTTATCTAGATTCACATATATATATATATATATATATATATATATATATATATATATATATATATATATATATATATATATAAAGAAGGAGGTAGCTGTGAGTGCCCAAAAATCTAGATAAATAATCAGAGTATTGCAGTATAAAGTGATGCCTTTTTATTGGACAAACATATTCAATGGAGTGGTTTCCTAATTCCTTCTACAGTGGACCACGATTTGTCTGACCTCTCTGCTATGACCTGCCCATCTTGGACGACCCTGGTTTTGCTCACAGCTGCATTGAGATGCACAAGCCTTTTCAGGGGGACAAGGTAGCAATCCAGAAGGGGATTTTTTGTTTGTAAAATGGTGCAATATTTATTTACTATGGAAAATCGTCCTTTGCAATGTATCAGGGTCAATGTGATGACTTAGTGAAAACAACTCAATTATCTATCTATCTATCTATCTATCTATCTATCTATCTATCTATCTGTCTGTCTGTCTGTCTGTCTGTCTGTCTGTCTGTCTATCTATCTATCTATCTATCTATCTATCTATAATTATATGTTCTTTTCCATACTAGGTTGTCTCCTGGAAGGTAGATACATGCATTTATTGCCCTGTATATAAACTGTTATTCTCTCACATTACATATGGACATCTAGTTCTCACCACTCATTGTATTAGATATGATTGCTTTAGTATACTATATATACCCAATCCCCATCAGTACCTTAGAGATGGATGAGGGTGTGTGTTTTTAGTTATCAGTGGAGGGAGGCATGGGGAGGAGTGAACAGGCAGAGCTCCAGAACCTTTGTTTGATGATTGGAACTGACACCACACCACTTCCCACTTAGTCACCCAGAAGCAAACCCCTTGCATCATTCAATGCAACCACAGTTTTCCAAAAATGTAAACACCCCTCTCACACACACAGCTGCCACCAATGTGTCATGGATCCCTCCAGAGTCCTGCAGGGGGCATTAAAACGTATTTTTTATAATTAATAATCAGCTGTATAATTTTTTTTCTGATTTATTATGCTCTTAGTAAGACTCAAAGATTTCTAACATGTATATATATGTATATATATATATATATATATATATATATATATATATATATATATATATATATATATGTTATTGTGTGATGGTCCTTTAAACTATGCATGTTGTAATAGTATCAAGCAATATTAAGAGAGTAGGAAACTATAATTATTATAAAACACGTATGTGTACATTACAAAAAAAAGTGTAATTTTCATGGAAAAACAATAAGTAAAACTTGTTTAAACTGTCTTGAAATAAAAAGAAAGTTTCATTGGCTGAAATGGACAAGACCCACAGAGTAGTTTGTCACACTGCGACAATATAACACTTGCTCTCTTTAGGATGAAACAAATAAATATTTCACTGGTTACTTTGTTACTGCCAAAATGTCTCTTCTATTTGGAGCACTTATACAGCATGTACAGGGGTGGAGACATCACCTCCTTTTATTTCCTAATTGCACATTTTGCCAGTTTTTCAAAGGGTTATTACTTTTTTTTGGGGGGGTGTAAGAGCTTTGCCTGACACTGAAACAGCAAAAGTGCCTGCCATAGTTAAAACATGTCAGAATACTTTTTTGAATTCTATTAAAAGTCAAAAGAAAACATTAAAGGGCCAGGTAATTCAGCACAATTTGGAGCACATCACCGTAAAGATCTCCTAACATCTTGTTGAAATACTTTTTGTATTTTTAAAATCTGTGCATTTTTCACTGAGAAAAGAATAAATTAAATCCTTGTTTACATGAGTCACTGGCATGCCCCCAGGCAGACCCACAACTACAGCTCCCGTGCAGAGAGCATAGGCTTAAACTCATCTGTGCAGAGAATGGAATGATGGAATCACCTAAAAGGATAGTTGTGGGTTAGCTGCACCTGCTCAGGGAAAACTGCTATAAATCTTTGTAATCAATGTGCTTTCACCACACCGTTTGATATATGTTATTAATCATGGAACAGTCTATAGGCAGGACACAGTGTGTTTGTAAACAGACCTAATACTTTTGATTTTATAGGTGTCATTAGTGTAATTAAAAAAAATAGACATACAATTTAACATACAATCTTGTGCTTTCATCCCATGAAGAGCACTTACGGTTACACTTCTAAGAAATGATACTGAGCGTTTGAGGGAATCTGTAACTAGTCAATATTTTAGTTATATATACAGTAATGGAGCTAGAGATCAGAGGGCCTGGTGCAAAATAGTTTGAGGGCGCCTACTATATACAAAGTTGGTGTTCTTCCAGGTCAAAATAGTTTAGGGGGCCATTGTGTACAAGGGAGGTGCCCCTAAGGTCAATGAAAACCCTAAACAAGTATTATGAATACAGTCTTTATCCCAGGCTGGTAGTGGTGGGTGTACCTGTTGTACCAGTAGAGCTGCCACTGTATATATAAAATGCTTAATTTAATGTGATACATCTGTAATTGTAGTCCATGATAACCTTATAATGGTACAGTACAACATTATTTAATAATCTGAATCTCCTGACATCATTACAGAACAATTGTATCTTAAAGAGCATTTACTGGCCCTATGACAATAACAATACCGTATGTATAATGTAAATTTATATAAATATTATATGAAGGAAATTAGGGGTTATAAAAATATAACATACAATATAAAAATCTCTTAATCTCATATATATTCCCATTTGAATAACTTATATAAAGGTTTTCTGCCTGCGGCCTGGTCTGTCTTTAGGGGCACAGAACCCCCAGTCACTTTATTTTCTACAGTTGGGATTAAACAGTGACTTGTCAAGGAAGACACGATGGAAACCGTGCAATATATGGACAGCTTTAATATAATTCCATAGTGAAGCGTTTCCAGAAAAAGAGCAATGCAAGAACACAAGGTCATGATCTGAAGGTGGAGTGTGAAGACTCCCATGTAACATACATGTACACTGTAATACAGTAGATATGTGGGGTAGCCTCCTCGAAGTAGTTGTATGGGGGGCAAAGTAAATCAATTCAGGACTGGGATATACATGGTGTCCTGATGATTAAATAAATCATTTCACAGGAAGATACGATAATGAGCTGAGTAGTGTGTTCTTAGCAAAATTATTTTCAGACTAGCATATTCCTGTAGTAATGACTTTTTTCATATTTAAAAATATTTTATTTATTGAAAAGCATGCGGAAATAGCAATTCAAAGCAGATGCTGCACTCACAGGCTTCCTCATTACATATAAAAGATATAGAATAAAGAACTAAAATTACATATATTAAAATATATTTACAGGGTGTGTTTCTGCCTAGACTCACATGGCCCAGGCGTAGGGGCCTCATTCAATTGTGATTTGGCCAATTGAATATGGCTCTATATAAGCACAGAGCATATTTTTTTACAGAAGTTTTTAGTTAGTGAAGACCTTGCCTTTGGATAGAAGTTCACTAACTAAAAACATGTAAAAAGAATATGCTCTTTGCCTATATAGAGCCCTATTCAATTGGCCAAATCACAATTGAATGAGGCCCTATGTTTGTATATACACAGAAATTTAGTTGACACTTTCTGACATACCATATATATATACAGGAATATATATTTTATGCAAGAGCGCTATGTGAATTAGCGATACATGGGGAATTTTAACGCCATATTGCTCAGACATCACTGTAGCGCATCCGTTAGCACTAAGCAGGGATTTAAAGGGCCAAATGAGATTTAGTGCTGAGCGGGGAATCATAGGGGAAAAAGAGCGCTATAGCGAATCAGTACTCATCAGGGCAGCGTTAAGCAGGGTTTATCTGTATATATATATATATACATATATATATATATTTATATATATATATATATTTGTATTTATTTAAATAAAAACATATATAAAGTTATGATTCTCTCCCAATATCCACTAACAGACACTAAGTTGACCAATTGCCAGATATTGCTACAAACTGAAGCGCTGCAGTGTTTGGGCACGCCAGGAGCCTCTCTCTCTGCCCCTCTGATTTGCCCTCTCCCCTCCCGGGCTGCCACTCCTCCTCTCTCCAGCAGATTGCAAGCGGTCAGCAGTCTATAGCAGAGAGCTCCAGCTCCCAGGGGACTCAGGGCTGGTTGCAAGCTGTCACTGGGGTGGGGACAAGCCCATCCCCGCCACGCATCATCTTAAGTTTCTTGGCAGATCCTCCCTCGTTTAGGGTTCCCTCTGCAGGTTTATATATTGGAGAAAAAAAAGTTGATCATCAGATAATGAGGGAATTTACTAAGCATTTTCTCACCTGAGATGCCATGTGATTAGATGAAAAAATATGTTTTTCCCCATAGGAAATAGTGCATGGTAAGAGATGACCTGATATGCATTTGAGATACTTAGTAAATTTGCCCAAGGTGTTAAATGGTGTTAGATCAACAAGTGGACATCAGGACAGAGTTTTTCAGTTTATTCATCTATCTGATTTAGTGAATGGGAGGCTTCATATTTTTTCAGTAAGTGTTAACTAAAATGATTAGTGCTCACGTTATTTGGATACAGGTGCTTGGTTACTATTAAATAAAACATATTGTAAAAAATCAATAGAGTGTTGATTACATTTAAACAATACCATTATTCTGGGCTTTATTTCTTAGATGTTTTGATCTTTGAATCATATACAGTTCAAATGACTTAAAATGTTTTTTACACCAGACACCTTAAAGTCCCATTGAAGTCCCACATTTACAGTATTCTCTTTTGAAATTGGAAATAAAATGCTTTAGAGTTCATCAAATAAGTACAACTTGTGGTCCTATCCTCTTATGCTAGCGCAGCACAAGGCAGCGGCAGTGGCGGTGAGCATCCGCTAGATGGCGCTGCCAATATTCCGGTAATATAGAAATAGATTTGACAAGAGATAAGAAGCAAGAAGGCCCATCTGGCCTGCCCATTCTATCTACCTAAAACTTTGGCTTAATTAAACCTCAGAATGGTCTTATGCTTATCCCAGTCATGCTTAAATTCCTTAACTGTGTTTGATTCTACCACTTCCATTGGACTGCTGTTCCACTCACATACTACTCTTTCTGTAAAGTAGTACAAACTAGCAACTTTAGCAGCTATGTAGGACAGGAACACAAATATTTCAGCGGTTTGTGTTATGGGGAATACATCTTAGAATTCTAGTTTGTCTGTAGCTTGAGGGGGAGGATTATTTAACATGAACTTACTCTTCCACTAGTAGTGTTGTCAAGTGATCAATGTAGAGTGTCAGCTGAACTGAATACAGATCTTATCTCTTAAGTTCTTCAAAACAGAATACTATAAATATGACACTAAGTTTGATTTTTATGAAATAACAAACAAGAAAATATTAGCTAGAAACAAAAACTAGATGTGACATCAGATAAGAACTAAAAGGCCCATCTAGTCTGCTTATTTTGTCTACAGCAAAGGCTTGGCCTAATTAAACATCAGTATAGTTGTATGGTCCTATTCAAAGTTAAATTCTGTAACTGAGTTTTCCCTGGAAGTCTGTAGCACTTATCTACTACCCTTTATGTAAAGTAGTATCTATGTAAATGTTATGTTTGTGAATTACAACTCCATGTTTAAGGGGAAGCCACCATTACAATGACAAAGTCTCAGTTCTGACACTGACACTTAGAATGCTGATCTGTGTAACCTATGTGGTCAAAGTTCAAGAGACACATTTTCCAACTGTATTTCAAGTTGTGGCCGTTACATTCATTTTCTGGTTCTTTAGGAGCTCACTAAACATACAGAGGTTTATAGCAATAAGCTTAGTGCTCACATGTTTACACATATAAATGTACTTCTATAAGTGTACTCTTGTGTTTTGGTGAAACATTGTCCCTGGCCTACTGAGTCAGCACAGAGGGTTGTGGCCAGTGACAACCACAAACTCTTGCCCAAAATGCAATGGGGTGCTTCTCACCCTGGGCATCCATCCTGACAACAAAAATGCCATAGGTGGAAGCGTCCGTCTGATCCAAGAAAGGGCGAGAGTAATCCCGGCAACTAGGAAGGGGTGGGACTTTAGGACAGAAGGCTTTCTCAAATTAGGGGATCCACTGTACCAGCTGTGGCATCTTCGTTCTGGTGAAGTCCATTAATGGCTCTTAAGAAACTGTGGTAATAACCAGTGATACCCGAGTTGCCAACACCTTCCTCTTCTCTATCAAGGGTACTTTGGCCGGACCCACCCACTACCTACTCTGCGCCCTAGGTACTGCACCTCCCTCCTAGCAAACTGGCTCTTGTCAGGTAGATTGGTCAACCCTACTTACTGGAACCGAACCAGGACTGTGGCTGGGTGGTCAGCCAAGATGTCTGAATATGGCAATATCCTCCAGGTACATTTAGGTGAACTCCTGGCACCCATGTAGAAGGTGGTCAACAAATCATTGGAATGTGTAAGGGGTATTCTTCATCCAAAAAGGCATAACTGTAAACTGGCATAACCCAAATGGGGTGGGGAATGCTGGTACTCTCTAGCGGTTCCACAAGTGGGATCCTCCAGCAGACGTTCTAGCCTATCTAGCATAGGGGCATAGGGTAAGGGTCAGTACTTGTCTTCTCATTTAGTCACCTATAGTCCACACACAATTGGATCATCCAAACCTTCTTAGAGACCAACACCACTGGGGATGTTCAAGAACTATAGGATGGCTTGATGACCCCTAGCTCTAACATCTCTTATATTCCACTTCACAGTCTCTGGGACTCTATAAGATTGATACTTCATGGATATAATAATGCTGGTTAAATCATGCGCTCTCTTTTAAATGATAGGAAATTCTGGGGTCCAACTGTCACAACCTACTCTTTGTTGGGCTTAAAAACGTGGCTAGACTGATCACACCCATATATTTCCTCCTCACACTGGAAGGTTTCAATGTCCCAGAACCCTGGTATCAAAGTCAAGGGTTTCCCGTAAGAAAACACACCGTGCATATGTGTTCCAAAAAAGAGCATAATCTTTATTTTATACCATATTTTTGGACAACAGGACAATGCAATATTTCCATAAATAAACAAGCTGGTGTAACTTTTACAACTTTGAATTCAACCCCATCTGGATTTCCCAACCAATCAGCAATGGTCCTGGTAGGTGCTATAGGGATTGGCAGACCCAGTCGATCCTATGCCAATCAGTGAGGTTGGTTGTGGGTGCTAGTGGGAGACGGCTATGGGGTTGACCCAGGGTCTGGAATAACAGACAGAAGTGTCTGTTATCTCCCATGATTGCATTAGGGAGGTCCTGCTAGGATTTCCACACATGGTAGGGATTATTTTGTGGGGTCTGGACCAGAGGTGCCAGAGATAGTGTAGCCAGGGAGGGGGTATGGTTGCAGGGTAGTATGATCAACCATTATCAACTCACCCCAGTTCCAGCAGCCCTTTATTGTACTGGGAGGATATAGCTATGTGGAGCATATTTAGACGGGAGGTAGCACACATTTCAGCTGGCACAGACGTCCAGAAGATTTCACTATTAACTGGGTACTCACATAGATGGGTATGGGGGGGTTGAGCTGCTTGACAAGTCTAAGTATATACAAAGTTGTAGTTAACCACAAGACAATGGATCAAAGGGATATCACAAAGTAATTGACCTTTGTCACTTGAAACAAAGAGTCTCAATTGCTATCTGACAGCCTGGTTAAATATATTTGACGTCTCAATTAGCGCATGCCCTATACAAGTCTATGGAGACTTAGCCGTAGGTAACACACGTTCGCTCCCGCTTAGAGACCAGCTAGATCTCAGTACTGGGAATGAACTGGGTATTGCGGTTAGTTACTGGAAGTGGCTACTGGTCAGCCTTAAAGTGGTTCTACCCCTTTTTCATTTCTCCAATGTATTTTATACCCCGTTCTGGATTGCTACCTTGTCATGGTTACATAGTTACACAGTAATTAAGGTTGAAAAAAGACTTTCAGTCCATCAAGTTCAGCCTTTTAAGATCTCATGTGATCTGCAATATGCAGATTAGTTATTAATTAATTAGTTTTTAATTAGTTGTTAATTAATTATTAATCAACTATGTATTTATTTATTTTAATTATTCATTAATTAATGGTGAAGGGGCTTGTGTATTTCAGTGAAGCTGAGAGCTAAACCATGACGGTCACCCATGATGGGCAGCTCATGGCAGAGATGTCAGACAAATTGTGGTCCTCTGGAGAAGGAACTGGCAAACCACCATAGTATCTTTGCCAAGAAAACCTTATGATATGCACGCAGAGACCTATCAATGTGCCTGATGTGATGCGGACACGACTTAATGACTGAAAAATAAGACATTTTATACATAAATCATATCAAACACATAAAATAAATGCACACAAATGCCAAAATGAAGAGTTAGCCCCAAGACTCGGGCCACCCCATGAATTAGTCCCCTGGGGAAAATCACTCCGGTAATAGTGGAATGTCAGTGTCAATCAGTGTTTGGTGATTATAGTCTTTTATTAAATTGTATTTTGGCTATTAGAATAACCCAGATCCATGGTTCTGGTCTTCATCAGCCAGATAGTTGGCAGATCTCCTGGCTAGAAGTCTCTTTAGTCCAGAGCAAAAATGTCCCTTTGTACTACCCATGCAAGCATTTATTTGCGCTATTATTCCCCTTCACAGTCACATGGACTCTATAATAGAGTGGCTTCAAGAATACAATAGTGCTGGTTAAATCAAATCCAATGTCCCTTTGAATTACCCGTACAAGTTTTCATTGGCACTGCACCTTTATACTATACGAGAATGTACCTTCCTATTTCTTATAGGGGACGTGTCAGAGGTTATGATCTTTTGAACCAGTAGGCCCATCCTACCCAGAGAGGGTGAGAACAAGCCTAGATGGAGACACAGCACCACTCACTAGCCATGGGACAAGTTGGTCAGGATAAGGGAAACAGAGACAGGTCAGCAGGCGGAAGCATGACTGGTAGTACCCCATCCACAGAATCTTCCCCTTTTGCTAGGCATATGGCCATTACTTGGGTATTCAGACTAATCCAGGGCTACCACATAGGTGGTGGCGACCAGTTTCCAGATGGGAACCTTTCAAATCACCTGGAGCTTGTTCTGTGGATTGGGTACCAACATTAATACCAGATGATCTAACTAAAGTTCTCTAGCCCTAGATTTCTGGTCATACCAGCACTTCTGCTTGCCTTCGGCTGCAAGCAGATGTTACTTGGCTACTAGTCCAGTCAGTGTCTCCAGCCTATCTCTGAACTGCAGCACAGATGGCACTACATGGAGTTCCTCCCCTTGGCGATCTCCTTTCCACTGGCACCATCACTCACCGACCCTACAAGAGTTCAAAAGGGGAGAACCCTGTTGAGGGAACTTAAGGGACCTCTCTGCACTGAGGGCAAAGAAGAGGTAGAGCCTTGGACCAAAGGCTTTCATGACTTAAGGGCAAAGCTAGAAAAATAGCTACAGCACAACAACCTGAGCAGTTTCCTCAATTGTCTGGATCTGGTGCCCACTCCACCACCCATCACAAGTATGGTGGAGCTTCCACACCAGCTCCCTATATGACTCCTAAACACCTCAGTGGGTGCTGCTAGTATTAGACCAGCAGCACCCACTTAACTTCTTGGTAGTCCTCTGAAAGATTGTGTGCAATGGCCCAGTAGGCTGTACTGGTTCGCCCACTAAGCAAGCCCACCAAGAGTCAGACCCAGTTCTCGGGTTCAACTAATTTGGACTGGACCTGCAGCTTAAAGTCCTGTAGAAAGCTGGCAATTTCCCCCCCAGCATCATCAAATTGCTGAAAGGCTCTATAGGGCAGCTTCCTATGTGGTGAGACAAAACCAGAGAAGATCTGGCTGTGACGTGGTGAGTAGTTGACTTCCAGGTGGCTGGCTTGCTTCCTGGTGACCTCCTTACTGACTGTCCTCATCACCTCCATTTTGCAATCCAGGGACAGTCCTTCTCCCAGTAGGGCAATCAGGTGGCTGTACCTCCTGGCCACCTCTAGGTCCTTAGCATGGGGCAGGGAAGCCTCATAACTTTGCTCTTTCCTTGGGGTATCAATGGAGCCCTCTCATCCAGATAGTGTAACTCCCCCCCCCCCCCCCCCCCACCTTACTGCTGTGGATCAGTTCTCTCAGTTTTGTCATGCTAAACTCATTATACTAAGCCATCTTTATTACTGTATTTCGGGTCTCTGATCCTTGGCTTTTCTCTTGATAGCACTGATCCCTCCGCTGCCACAAGTTGGTCAAGAGGAGGGACAAGCTGTACTGGCCAATGAATGGATCGGTTAGAAGTTTGCCTCTGCTGGTTTCTGTGTACTAGGGTGCTAGGGATTCCCATGGAAAGAGCCTTGCTTCAGGATCAGCAAAACATGGCAGTAGTTAAGTGACTCTGTCCAGCCAAATAATATTGGCCTAGTACCACTAACTGAGCTCCCTGCAAAAGCAGCTTCTCCAATTCAAATGGCGAATAGACTGATGGAAATAAAGAAATAAAGTTACCAGCACCTTGTCTTATGCAGAAAGCTAATGTTCACATTGCAGCTCTCACTGTTGCAATGCCGACCCTCAATACCACATCACTTCACGTCCGGCTTCTCCTCCATCAGGGTTGTCGTCACAATGAGCTGCTAGCAATGTACACAAAATACAATTTCTAGTCACCACCCACTATCATACTGCAAGTACGGTATGTCTGTTTGGAGAGCATGTCCCTCTGGGTGGCTACCTCTTCTGAGACAATAAATCATTCAGGGGTGGACTGATAAGGAGCTCATACTTCCTCGAGGCCTGATTAAAAAATAGTAATCCATTGTTTAATTGTATGGAAAAAAGTTTAATAAAGATTTTTTTCTTGTCAGTTCCTAACACTAAAGTGGCCCTGTGTTTATTTCTTTACTTCCTAAAACAGCATTACCGATCTGGGTGAGACCTTGGATTCAGACGGAATCTCTATTCAGTTCTACTGAAAGACATATATAAATAAACTTAAAATGTCAGTGCAAAGTGTGGATAGAATGTAGCTGTTTGGCACAATTAAATAATTTATATAAATCTACACTTTTTAAAGACCACTTTAGTGAAAACTTTTCTATAACTAACCTTTAAATAACTAATCTTGATAATAGGAAAAATTGGTTTTGTGAAAACAAAAAATGAACACAACCTTTACATTTTTAGCTTTTATATACAATTATTCATTACTGCAGAGATCCATTGTCTTTTATCAGCTGTTTTTTTCTCAGGATAGTGTGTTTTTGTAAACTAATGAACATTCCATTATGTATAATGAATGCACATTCCCATTGTGGAGATATTAAAGCCCCGTGTTACCTCAGGAAGTTGATTTGCAGAAATCAAAATGGTAATTTCTGCAGCAGCATAACTACATACAAAAGATAATAATTAGAGGTTGCATCGTTTTATTTAGCAACATTTTGCATTTTTAAGTGTAATTCCTAATAATAATTTATTTAAAACTAGATGATCAGAGTGGTCCTTTACGGCCTCCTATAGGACCTGATCACTTTTGGCTGCAAGGGACAAACTATGGATGCAGGGGTTAAATGGGAGCAGTGGGTCGATATACAGTATTAAGGTATCTCGAATAAAAGTGTCACATGCTGGGTTACACTGCACTGAAGCATTATGTCCGCTCCGTGTACTTCTGTATTCACCTCCTGTATTGTACTTGTCAGATCCTGATGTGTTTGTGCACAAGAACTGAACAGGGTTTGTATTCCTGTTGATTTCTAGTAGACTGAACAAGGCGGCTGAGATTTCTATTCCCTGACTTGAGGCTGATGAGAACAGAACTGAGTCTGACCACAAGTAGAGGAGAAGAGGCCGAGCTCAGCAAGGACAGCACAAGAGTCTGGCCATGTATATATGTATACAGACAGGCACTCTCACATATACACCGCCTCACCATATCTAAGTATAAAGACAGGCACTCTCACATATACACTGCCTCACCGTATACATGTATACAGACAGGCACTCTCACATATACACTGCCTCACTGTATATATGCATACAGACAGGCACTCTCACATATACACCGCCTCACCATATATATGTATACAGACAGGCACTCTCACATATACACTGCCTCACTGTATATATGCATACAGACAGGCACTCTCACATATACACTGCGTCACCATATCTAAGTATAAAGACAGGCACTCTCACATATACACTGCCTCACTGTATATATGCATACAGACAGGCACTCTCACATATACACTGCCTCACCATATCTAAGTATAAAGACAGGCACTCTCACATATACACTGCCTCACTGTATATATGCATACAGACAGGCACTCTCACATATACACTGCCTCACCATATCTAAGTATAAAGACAGGCACTCTCACATATACACTGCCTCACCGTATACATGTATACAGACAGGCACTCTCACATATACACTGCCTCACTGTATATATATGTATACAGACAGGCACTCTCACATATACACCGCCTCACCATATCTAAGTATAAAGACAGGCACTCTCACATATACACTGCGTCACCATATATATATGTATATAGTCAGGCACTCACATATACACTGCCTCACCGTATATATGTATACAGACAGGCACTCTCACATATACACTGCTCCACCTTATATATATGCATACAGACAAGCACACTCACATATACACTGCCTCACCGTACATATGTATACAGACAGGCACTCTCACATATACACTGCCACACTGTATATATGTATACAGACAGGCACACTCACATATACACTGCATCCCCTTATATATATGTATATAGTCAGGCACTCTCACATATACACTGCCTCACCGTATATATGCATACAGACAGGCACTCTCACATATACACTGCCTCAACTTATATATATGTATACAGACAGGCACTCTCACATATACACTGCCTCAACTTATATATATGTATACAGACAGGCACACTCACATATACACTGCCACACTGTATATATGTATACAGACAGGCACACTCACATATACACTGCATCCCCTTATATATATGTATATAGTCAGGCACTCTCACATATACACTGCCTCACCTTAAATATGTATACAGACAGGCACTCCCACATATACACTGCCTCACCGTATATATGTATACAGACAGGCACTCTCACATATACACTGCCTCACCTTATATACTGTATGTATACAGACAGGCACTCTCACATATACACTGCCTCACTGTATATATGTATACAGACAGGCACTCTCACATATACACTGCGTCACCATATATATGTATACAGACAGGCACTCTCACATATACACTGCCTCACCGTATATATGTATACAGACAGGCACTCTCACATATACACTGCATCACCTTATATATATGTATATAGTCAGGCACTCACATATACACTGCCTCACCGTATATATATATGCATACAGAAAGGCACTCTCACATATACACTGCGTCACCATATATATATGTATACAGACAGGCACTCTCACATATACACTGCGTCACCATATATATATGCATACAGAAAGGCACTCTCACATATACACTGCCTCACCGTATATATGTATACAGATAGGCACTCTCACATATACACCGCCTCACCATATCTAAGTATAAAGACAGGCACTCTCACATATACACTGCCTCACCATATATATATGCATACAGACAGGCACTCTCACATATACACTGCATCACCTTATATATATGTATATCGTCAGGCACTCACATATACACTGCCTCACCGTATATATGTATACAGACAGGCACTCTCACATATACACTGCTTCACCTTATATATATGCATACAGACAGGCACACTCACATATACACTGCCTCACCTTATATATATGTATATAAACAGGCACTCTCACATATATACTGGCTCGCCTTATATATATGTATTCAGACAGGCACTCTCACATATACACTACCTCACCGTATATATGTATACAGACAGGCACTCTCACATATACATTGCCTCACCTTATATACTGTATGTATACAGACAGGCACTCTCACATATACACTGCCTCACTATATATATGTATACAGACAGGCACTCTCACATATACACTGCCTCACCGTATATATGTATACAGACAGGCACTCTCACATATACACTGCCTCACCTTATATATATGTATACAGACAGGCACTCTCACATATACACTGCCTCACCATATATATATGTATGCAGACAGGCACTCTCACATATACACTGCCTCACCTTATATACATGTATACAGACAGGCACACTCACATATACACTGCCTCACCTTATATATATGTATACAAACAGGCACTCTCACATATACACTTCCTCACCTTATATATATGTATACAGACAGGCACTCTCACATATACACTGCCTCACCTTATATATATGTATACAGACAGGCACTCTCACATATACACTGCCTCACCTTATATATATGTATACAGACAGGCACTCTCACATATACACTTCCTCACCTTATATATATGTATACAGACAGGCACTATCACATATACACTGCCTCACTGTATATATGTATACAGACAGGCACTCTCACATATACACTGGGGGGGGGGAAGTATTTGAACCTTCAGCTCCCTCCACAGATTTTCGATGAGATTAAGGTCTGGAGACTGACTTTGCTTCTTTTTTTAGCCACTACTTTGTTGCCTTGGCTGTGTGTTTTGGGTCATTGTCATGCTGGAATACCCATCCACGACCCATTTCAATGCCCTGACTGAGGGAAGGAGGTTCTCACCCAATATTTGATGGTACATGGCCCTGTCCATCATCCCTTTCATGCGGTGCAGTTGTCCGGTCACCTTAGAAGAAAAAACACCCCCAGTGCATAATGTTTCCACCTCCGGTGGGGATGGTGTTCTTGGGGTTATAGGCCGCATTCCTCCTCCTCCCCCAAACAAGACAGGTTGAGTTAATGCCAAAGACCTTGATTTTTGTCTCATCTGACCACAATGCTTTCCCACAGTTCTCCTCTGAATCATTCAGATGTTCATTGGCAATCTTCAGACGGGCCTGTACATGTGCTTTCTTGAGCAGGGGGACCTTGCGGGTGCTGCAGGATTTCAGTCCTTTACAGCGTAGTGTGTTACCAATTGTTTTCTTGGTGACTATGGTCCCGGCTGCCTTGAGATCATTAACCAGATCCTTCTGTGTAGTTCTGGGCTTATTCCTCACCGTTCTCACAATCATTGAAACTCCACAAGGTGAGATCTTGCATGGAGTATTAGACCGAGGGAGACTGGCAGTTATTGTGTGTTTCTTCCATTTGTGAATAATGGCACCAACTGTTGTCACCTTCTCACCAAGCTGCTTGGGGATGGTCTTGTAGCCCATTCCAGCCTTGTGTAGGTCTACAATCTTGTCCCTGACATCCTTGGACAGCTCTTTGGTCTTGGCCATGGTGAAGAGTTGGGAATCTGATTGATTGATTGCTTTTGTGGACAGGTGTCTTTTATACAGATAATGAGCTGAGATTAAGAGCACTCCCTTTAAGAGAGTGCTCCTAATCTCGGCTCGTTACCTGTATAAAAGATACCCGGGAGCCAGAAATCTTGCTGATTCAAATACTGGATCAAATACTTATTTCCCTCACTGACTTGCAAATCAATTTATAACTTTTTTGACATGCATTTTTCTTGTTTTTTTGTGTTATTCTGCCTCTCACTGTTAAAATACACCTACCATTAAAATTATAAACTGTTCATTTCTTTGTCAGTGGACAAACGTTCAAAGTCAGCAGGGAATCAAATACTTTTTTACCCCACTGTATACAGACAGACACTCTCACATATACACTCCCGCTCTCACACACACATTTCACTAACACATCACACACACATTTCCTAGCTCTCACACACACATACATATCTTCCTTACACTCACACATTTTTCTCACACACACATTTCCTTCCTCACTCACACACCTCTTCACACACATAGACACTCTACAATTTCCTTTCACTCACACACACAATTTATCTCATACACATACAAACACATTTGCTCTCACTCTTCCACTCACTCACACACAATCTCCCTTTCACTCACACAGAGACATACATTTTCCTTCCACACACACCTTTGTTTCAACCAACTTCCTTGCTCTCGCTCTCACTCACACACACTCTCTCTCACACAGACACACACTCTCTCTCACACAGACACACACTCTCTCTCACACACACACACACACTCTCTCTCACTCACACACACTCTCTCTCACACACACACACACTCTCTCACACACACACACACTCTCTCACACACACTCTCTCTCTCTCTCTCTCTCACACACACAGACACACATACTCTCTCTCATGCTCTCAGACACACTCACTCTCTCTCTCTCACACACACACACATACTGTCTCTCATGCTCTGTCTCTCGCACATCTTCTTCTAACTCTCTCATCTCATGCACTCTCTCTCTCGCACATCTTTCTCTAACTCTATCATCTCATGCACTCTCTCTCTCGCACATCTTTCTCTAACTCTATCATCTCATGCTCTCTCTCTCGTACATCTTCCTCTCACTGAATACACATCTTTTCACTCACACACATCTTCCTCTCATTTACTCACATTTTCCATCAATATAAGCTCTTCTTATAACTCCTAATATTGCTACAAATTAATTACCCCTTCCTATAATTCTTCCTCCCCTTCTGGATCGCTACCTTGTCGTGGAGAAGGTTCTTATGTACTTCAATGACGCTGTGAGCTATACAATGTAGGGTCACCCAAAATGGGCAGAAAAGGAACTGGCAAATCTTTGCCAAGAAAACCATAAGGACAGGCACAACCAGAAACACAGACAGACAGATGGTCACGAGAGTAAGACATGACTGAAGGACTATTTATTCATAAGCTATATGTTTAATCATTTATTCTCTTAATTGGTTGCAGGTACATAATATAAAACCATGAGCATTTACACCTACCTCACATACATGGCCGGATACCCATTAGGCCAACTAGGCAGCCGCCCAGTGGCATTTCCCTGTGAGGGGTGCCACTTCTTTAAAAAATTGAAATGTTGCAGTTCATAGACTGGCTACTAGGGGGTAACCACATAGAACAAGACAGTTACAACAGGAAAAGTTACATGCACAGAAAAGGCAAAAATGGGTCTAAGCATAACCTGCATACTCACTCGCAGGGGCTCCTCCACTTCACTGCCTAGGGTCTCCAAAAAGGTAGATACGGCCCTGCTCACATAGTCATTCTCCATTTTAGAAGTGGATTTAGTTTAGCCAGCTCCCAGAATGCAATGCTGTGAATTTGTAGCAGGAACCTGGAAGAAAGGAAGTGGTTCCAGAAGCTGACAGACTGTTATATTGTTGGCTTCCTAAAAATATACTAAAAATATACAACAATATATTTTGTATGAAAATTACATTGAGGAGAATAAAATTAATTAAAAAAGCCAAGCTAAAATATTTATATAAAATAAAATAAATACCCAGTGTCCATTTAAGACATTAGACTCCCTTAGAATGTATTATGACTATGACTGTGGTGCAGTCCTGAGACCAAGAGACTGACTCCATATATCAGACTGCTGCTGAATCTGGTTGCTGTGAATTCTGTCTTTGAATTTTCACTGATAGAATTTTCCTTAAAAAAAGATAAAGTTTATTTTTACTAAAACCCCTAGAGCCCAACTTGAATTTGTAAGCCTGTACAATTACTTTATAAAGCAAATTCCCAGCGCACATACCCATGAGAGCTGAGTGACTGAGATAGGTACAGAGAGTACAGCCGAACACTTTAAGAGATTTTTCAGTTTTGAGGATGTTTTGTGTTTTCTTTCCTTTGTAGGTATTTGGGCAAAGAAAAAAAGAACTATTATTTTTATGCTGGATAGTGAATTTTAAAGGCCAAGGTAGTTGCAGAGTGGATTGTTGGCAATAATCCCAATACACTCGTAGAGCAAAAACTGAAATGGCCCAGAGCATGATAGAAGCAACAGGCTACAGCTAGCAGACCAAACTGTAATTGAGCTGGTAATGAAGCCTGATTATCCCTCAGACGGAAAATCTAGCAAGGATGGGGAAATTGACCCTTTGAAATTGTTGCAGGGGTTGGTGGAAAGCTGTCTGTCCCAGGTAATGGTGGACTGAAGTGTCATATTTATATTATTTCATAAAGAATTTGAGTTGATAACAGGCAGAGTATTTTTAGAAAGTTTAAATAAGTACAGCTTGTAATGTGTAACTATTATATTCATTTTTGCTTTAATGACAGCAGACATTTGCTTTTTTCCCCTTAGAATGTGAGGAACCTCAGATTTATATACCCGTTTTATTCAGTTCCAGTGAAAGCCCGACACTGTTCAGTACTAGAAGGGTAAGACTCCTGTTCAGACTTCAAGAGCTATCCAAGATGGACAAATGCAACATCTGCTTATTTAAATTCGTCTCTAAAATAATTTTAATGCTCATGGATTAGTGTGACCCCGGGGACCTTTACAACCACTACAGCACCTCTCTCGTCCTGATCCGAGTTAACTCTGGAGACAAAGTGACCACAACTGAAGGCTGAATCAAAGTGTCTCAATGTATTACATGCAAGGCCTATCATTATACAGACCCTAACCCGACCCATTCATTACATAAATTCTGTGGATGTGCAGAACTGAGCAAATTACTTGTAACGGAACCCATCACTGTTTTACCCTGTTTTATGGTTATTTAATTCTTGGTTAAAATATGATCCTACTGTTATATTATATGTATGTTGGTTGATGCTCTGCAGGATATTAGCTCAGACTATTGCAGACACCTAGCAGAATACATAATCCTATTAGGGTCTCCTAGAGGCAGGAGAGCCCTATTGTGTAAAGTGTTCACATTGTGAAAGATGGAACAAAGAGAAGCATTATCTTATCAATGTCTGTTATTGTATCAAAGTAGCCGGCTAGTCCCTGGGAGTTGTGACCCCACCTATTGTTCTCTCTATGTGTACTGTGTGGCCAAATATGGGCATGTGTATTTCCTGTGGCCAAAGAGATGTATAAATATTTCTGTACAACAAAATAAAGTCAGTATTCATTTGACTCCCAAATTGTGTGTCGTCCAATATGGGAGGTCGGGGATGGTGAAACTGTAGTGCCTCTTGGGTATTTTACCGTATACCAGCGGAGATATTGGACTGCGTGTTCCAGCTCCGTTACATTACTGTTGTATGGTTGTAGGAACTGGGGACGATGAGGGGGACAAATCCCCCCCCCCCTCCCCCAGAGAAAGCGGTTTGTGGTATTTTTATTTGATATGCGGTATCCCCTCCAAATTTTCTTTGGCTCCTACACCCATGGTGTCAGGCCATAAGCAGTTGGTTTTACTGTGAGGTTCTTACACAAAGAGAGAAAATAACAAATGCAAGATGCCAACTTGTGCAGTGAACATCCCATAATAGCAGTCAAAATGTAACCCATTATCCACCAACACTAATGTTCCTAGTTTGTTACATACTTCACAAATATGTGAATTGTTTTCCAAACAATAGCAGCCATTTGAGCTATAAGAACCAGAGATTGCTTGGTGGACCTAGAAGTATACGAGGGTCCTTTGACCAGGACACTAGAACTAATCATTATGTGCTAAGCATTGCTTCGTTTTGGATAGACGGAAATCACAATACACTGTGCTCCCATTTTATTATGTCCATGCAAAGCAATGTAAGACCAAAAGATATGTTATCTGCAAAGTGTCAACCAGGTTATGGGTCAAAGCCATGATTATGCACAGTTTTCTGCCGCTTAGAAATTGTTGTAATTGTTACAAGGGCTGCTTGGCCTATGTAACGGTGCCTGGGCGCTTGGAGCAATTGCTCTCAATATACAACTGTGCCTTGAATCTTTCCTTGGTAGAAGATTTTCCTCTGGGGACTCCGTATGATGCTTGTGTCACTATTTGTTGTGGTTGTCTGTATCATCTGTTGTGCTTCCCTCTGTCAGACACTGTCCACAATAGAGTCATAGAAATGTAGAAAGACAAAAATGGAGGTGTGAGGGGTGCAACAACCTTTGGTGCAGGTCGCTTGGGTTACCAATATGAGTTATGTATTTCAGAGATGAATAAGATTGGACCCTCACCTTACTTGGCCTCAAGGATGTGATATACTAGAATCACTCTCATCTGATCCTTTATTCTGGTCAGGCGTCTGGTGGGTCTCCCAATTCTCTGTAGTGCTATGCGATAGACAGCATGTCCTTATTTGGGGTATATCAAGTGTGAAATCCCAATACGCTACTGATCTATATAGTAGAAGCAATAACCTACTGCCACTACCATGAGCGTCACACCTCTAGCCCCAAGTTAGGTGGGGGATTTATTTAAAAGAGAAACTGTCTGCAAGAGCCCTTAAGTAGAGCAAGATGGTGAAGTGCCAGGAAAGAAGAATAGCTACCTTCCCTGCAGCCTCTCACCAAGCTACTGACCTTCTGTGACCTAGGGACTCCAGGTCTGATGGTACCATAGACACAGCTTCTGGGATGGATGTCATTCTGCAATTCACCATAACTGGGTTGTGACGCATGGCCTGATATATTTGTGTGTGCATCTCACCAACACAACATTGTTTGTCTTTTGTACCAATACTATAGTTCGGTATAGTAGGATAGAGCCATATATTCATTATCAAGGTCAGGAGGAGCAATTAGCAATCATTTATTTGAAATTCTAGGACGAGCATGGAATATAGAGGCCATACATTTGGAAACAGAGAGGAGCCAGGATGTATCAAATCATACTCAGGTGCTAGATTAAATGTTTGACAAAAAAAAAAAAAAAATAACTTTATCTGCCAGCAGAGCCTGCGAGCAGCTTAATTTATTATAAATAATTAATAATGTTAACTAAAAGACAGAGTGAATTGGGTAACAGGTCAGTTTCTCTATCATAGTCTTAGTAACATGGACTGTTGTAGACTGGCATGAGCAGTACCTATAAGATTACAAACCAGTACCATGATTCCTAACACAGAAATGCTGGTCAGGTAGCATCTGTGAATAAATATATAAGATCTATTTGGAAATTGCCCAATCTGGTTCTAGACAATGACCAACAACCTGGGAATGACCACTGATAACCTCTTCCATTGAGTCAGGTGAGTTACTAGTCTTGATATTAGCCAGATAGGCTGCACTACCTTGGACAGTCAGAGGGTGTCACTGCAGCACAATGTGCACAGGACAGGCAGGTGCCCCCTGACCAATGTGCTGAAGCAAAGGGGGCAAGACAGATACAACTTGAGCCAGGCAACTTTTTTTTATGGACAGATTACAGAATTGTATAACCAAGTAATATTTATCATGTCCAAATGGAGCAGCCTCTTTCGTCTTCCATTCCACACCTGTCTTGGTTTGGATGATCAATCAAGGTATTTGTCTCATACACTGTGTCCCTGTAGCAGGTCAATGGTTTATTCACTCCAGCTGTTGAACGCCTCATGTGCATGGATCATGCTGCCAGACCAGAACACCAAAAGCCAACCACCTCCACTTTATATACCATTAACTCTCCTAGATTGTAAGCTCTTACGACAGCAAGGCCCTCTACATCTTCTGTATCAGTATGTAAACTTATGTCATGATTGTCATTTGTATTCAATGTATTCGCTGTACTTAGCTCTGCGGAGGATATTGGCTCAAAATACATAAATAGTCACTGTAGTTTTGAAAAATCTTCACATTTATGACTTATCTGACAACAACATCAGCATTTTTACAGAAATTCTTAAATATAGCAGGTTTTGTGTGTGCCATTGGGAAATCCAATTGTGGACTGGTATGCTGTGTGTAGCCTGAGGGGGAGGATTCTCCTAATGGGGCTTACTCTATTTACCTTTACTGTGGAGTAGCTATATATAAAACTGGAGAGAGCTTATTTGACTCCATTGTTCCTCCCATTTCTTCCTAAATTATAATCCTGGTTTAAAACAGAATTGCTGCTGCCATTCAAGCAAAACTGAATAAAACACTTATATAAATAAAGTCTGTTTTTATTTAAACTGTGTAAAAATGTTTCACCTTTTTTCCAGTCACATTCTTCATAATGGTATACAAACACCATGAAAACTAAATCCTGCCAAACCGCACTACTGAGAGCCTCCAAACTAATTAGCTTTCCATTACTCCTATTGAAAGCACTGGCAGTTTTAACTATGCATTCAAAGTCTCCTCCCACCTCATAAAGTTGATCAACAGAAATCTAAATGGTAGATTCTACTGAAGTACTAGGGTTCCCTGGTGGTCCAGTGGTTAGAACTCTGTGCTTTCACACTGTAACCTGGGTCCAATACCAGAGGAACTAAGAGGGGACTGGTCAGTACTTGGATTGAAGATCACCTAAGAATACCAGAAGCTGTATGCTGTGGCCCACTAGAGAAGGAACTGGAAACCCACTCCATTATCTCTGCCATGAGTACCAAGTGGATCTGCATGGTGTGTTATGGTCCATGAGGTCACAGAGAGTTGGACACGACTGAACAACACACCCACATAAGTACTATTGCATTTATATAAGGTAATAAATGAGTATATTAAATAAAATGTAGCCTGTCTTTAAGTATAATTCTTCAGAAGAAGTATATATAAAACATAGTTTACAATGTATTAATACTGAGATATACACATCTTAGTAGCTTGTAATATGTTTTATTGTGCAATAGAAGCTCTTATAATCAGTTGGAGACCCCGCACAGAAGGACTGAAGTAATGTGAGCGACCATACCACTGGAACTCCATAACTTGCAGTGGGACTTGAATTCCCAGAATCCCTTGCAGAGGGAACCAGCTGCCAATCAGACCATACCTAAGATTGACTGTGAGTCTCATGATCAGATACTATATATATTTATCTGTAAACATGCAGACCATTAGATTTATTTCCGAGTACAAAACACAACACTGGCCACAATTGCTTTCCTTGGGATTCCTTATCTTTTGATGTACATGGTGTTGTTTTTGCCCCAGTTTCGCAGCCCGGGAGATTTCCAGTAAAGGGAGCCCAAGGACTTTGTTATAAGATGGATAGACTCTTTATATAGATGTCTGTGGTTTGGTAGATGAAATCCCTGAAGCATCGAGTCACTGCAATGCGCCACTTCACATTGCACTGCAGGGCCCCTCAGGCACGCGAGACAGAGGGATGACTTCATAATCCGTCCCTATTCACAACTTGGGAGAAACACTTGAGTGATAATGCACATGATCCCTGCTCAGCTAGTGGCAACACTGAGTCTTATTTTGATGTAGGGCTTTTTGTGTTTTTTTTATTATAATAAAGCCAGAGACTCCAGAAATCATTAATACTTTATCTCAAAATAGTAAACCCAGTTCATTCAACAAATCCGGCAGAAAAAAAGTTAACCCCTTTGAGTCAGAGGGGCCAATATTTCAATACACTTTTAAGTCTGCCAATGACACAGCAAAGGTACTACCTATTGCAGAAATAAATCATACTTATATAAATAAATATAATTGCAACTTGTTGTTATTACATTTTTTTGGTGGAAGCCTTAGATAATTCAGATTGTATTTTTCTCCGACTTCAAGAACTTGATCAACAGAAGCAAAAATTGTAGGTTCCACAGCAGGATAATTACATATAGAAGGTAATATATTAGAGGCTATGGCCCTCATTCAATTGAGGTTTCAGGCGATCCGGTAGCCCGTAAGTAAGGTCGCAATTTAATTTGCTATTCAATTGGCGTCTTTTTGTGGGCTCCAAACTGCTTACGAGTTACGGCCTTGAAAAAATTGTGATGGTTAAACCCGTAACTTACAGCCTCCCAAAGCTTTTGATCATTCAATTCCACAAGAGTTACAATGTCTAAAATCGCAAATCGCTATTCAATTGCTCAATTTCCCCAAGCCTGCAAATGTTTTCACACCCGTAAATGGCAAAAGAAGGAGAAAATCCCATGAGTGCTAGAGAGGACCTGCAAGGGGGTTAAACGACTATTTGTAGCACTGTAAAAGCAAATAACAAATCACTACTGCACTATAGATAATGGGGAAAGCGATGATAGACATTATAATTAAATGCACAACTTAGTATAGAAGTTACAACTAAATCTGGTTTTCAGCATTTAAATTAACCCAGAAAATGGTAATAAACCAGTCATACAGAGAAGTTTTTTTAAAGAATGTACATAGATGGTACTATGTCCCTGCCAAAATATCGCTTATAGCTTAAAAAAATGTTGGAGGAAATGTAAACACATGGGTACTCACAAGCACATATGGTGGGAATGGGAGGGGGTAAAAAATCTTTGGCGAAAATGTTTTGAATATATTTCCGAACAAATTAAAAAAACTATTTTGCCAACGCCAGAAATTACATTGTTAAAATTTTGGCGGTGACAAAGTGGCATCTAGCGAAAAAATTGAAACAGCAAGATGTCCCGTTAATGACATTCTGCTAACCATAGAAGGCAATAGACTTTTTGAACAGAAACTTTATTTATTGGGTTTGCAATCCCAGAAAAATATCAAGTGGGCTATATGGGATAAAGGAAAAGATGAGAAGGTTAATGGCTATGTATGATATATAAAATGTATTTACCAGATACATTTGTATGTATTGTGAATATGAATGAGACAATTGTGATTGTCATTAAATGTTTTTTTTATGTACAAAATTTTTTATACAAATAAAAAAAAAAAGTCTCAAGCTCGCAAATCAGTAGGAAATGTAATTTATTTATATGTTTCATTTCAGAGCTAAATCGATCTCAGGTATCAATGAGTTAATACATATCAGGTCACCCACATGGACTAGAACACAATTGGCATACATTTTCATAATTCTTTATTTTGTGGGTTTGCGAGTCTGTTCGCATATCGGACCCCCAACCTAATTTATTGACAAACTGTATAACCTCCATGTTTTACTGACGAAATAATGACAGTCTAATTTTCTATTGGCTGATTCGAAATGGGAGGTTACGGGCTTGCTTAATTGATCATGTTTCCGCCCTGAACTGTTTCAAACCAGTGTATGGTTTACGGAGTCAGCTTTGGGACAGTAACTTGCGGGCTTGAGCAATTGAATAGCATAGTAATTGGAGATGAACGTGAGCCTGCAGCACACTCGCAGACATTGGTCAGTCTGCGATCGAGTTGTGGGCTTCAAATTGAATGTGGCTCAATATTATTTTGTTTTTTATTCTAAAAACTTTTAGCATATTTGTAAGTGTAGTTCTTCACAATATTAGACCAAAGTGGTCTAAAGGTCCTCCCTCTATCCTAATGACCTTATCTCGCATGATTAATGGAGCTGGGATAAATAGTAATTTTCACAATCCTCTGTACATTAAAGCTGTATTATTATTCTAATTTTAATTTATACCAACTGGACATACTCTTATGGCTTATCATCATGCATTAGAGGGGTAAATTACCTTCTGAAATAACTACAAGTTATGTTGTGTCCCTTTATAAAAATGTTGTGTCCCATATTTACAGTATACGCTTAAAATATAGATTTGATAACAGACACAGTATTTTTAGAAAGTAACAAAAATAAATAATCACTTTAACATATTAAAGGATGATTGAAGCCTCATATTTGCAATTCACAACTTGAAATAATAATGTGCAACTGTTTTTGAAAGTATAGATAAATTGAATCTGTAAATTATTAGCTATTATCTGCAGTTGTTTCATTTTTTATCCTATCTGTGATATTTTCCCACCCCATATTATGCTTATATATCTCATCTGTCATTTTGTTATCTGCTGTCCCTCTTTGTCAATCTCTTCACTGGCTTCCCATAAAATTAAGTTCAAAATCCTGACACTCACCTTTGAAGACCTCAAATCGCTGCAACATACAACATATCAGATCTAATCTCCAGATACTCCTCTAACTGCCCCCTCCACTCTGCCCCTATAATTGTCTCTCCTCAACGATCGTCACCTCCTCACACTTTCGTCTCCCTACCCTGTGGAATTCGCTATGTCAGACTCTCCTCTACCCTTCACAGATTCAGAAGCTCTCTGAAAATCCATTTATTTATAGGATCCTACCAACATGTTCCCTAATTTCATCTATTCAAACAATACTGTCATCAAAACAATGTTAAGAAGTACTTAAAAATGGTAACTTTATTAAATTACTTCACACCGTCTTAAAAAGTTCTTCTGCACGAAAGCTGCGCATGGGACATGCTTGGACTTTCCAGCATGACAATGACCCAAAGCACAAGGCCAAGTTGATCCTCCAGTGGTTACAGCAGAAAAAGGTGAAGGTTGTGGAGTGGCCATCACAGTCTCCTGACCTTAATATCATCAAGTGGAAATGTCCAAATTGGGTCCAATTAGCTATTTTCCCTCCCCAGTGTCATGTGACTCGTTAGAAGGTCTCAGGTGTGAATGGGGAGCAGGTGTGCTCTCACACTCTCTCATACTGGTCACTGGAAGTTCAACATGGCACCTCATGACAAAGAACTCCCTGAGGATCTTAAAAAAAAGAATTGTTGCTCTACTTAAAGATGGCCTAGGCTATAAGAAGATTGCCAAGACCCTGAAACTGAGCTGCAGCACGGTGGGCAAGACCATACAGCAGTTTCACAGGACAGGTTCCACTCAAAACAGGCCTCGCCATGGTCGACCAAAGAAGTTGAGAGCACATGCTCATGGTCATATCCAGAGGTTGTCTTTGGGAAATAGACGTATGAGTGCTGCCAGCATTGCTGCAGAGGTTGAAGGTGTGTGGGGGGGGGGGGTCAGCCTGTCAGTCCTCAGACCATACGCCGCACATTGCATCAAATTGGTCTGCATGGCTGTCGTTCCAGAAGGAAGCCTCTTCTAAAGATGATGTACAAAAAAGCCCACAAACAGTTTGCTGAAAACTAGCAGACTAAGGACATGGATTACTGGAACATGTCCTGTGGTCCGATGAGACCAAGATAAACTTATTTAGTTCAGATGGTGTCAAGCGTGTGTGGCGGCAACCAGGTGAGGAGTACAAAGACAAGTGTGTCTTGCCTACAGTAAAGCATGGTGGTGGGAGTGTCATGGACTGGGCCTGTATGAGTGCTGCCGGCACTGGGGAGCTACAGTTCATTGAGGCAACCATGAATGTCAACATGTACTGTGACATACTGAAGCAGAGCATGATCCACTCCCTTCGGAGACTGGGCCGCTGGGTAGTATTCCAACATGAAAACGACCCCAAACATACCTCCAAGATGACCACTGCCTTGCTAAAGAAGCTGAAGGTAAAGGTGATGGACTGAAGAAGCAGGTGTCCAGACCTAAACTCTATTGAGCATCTTTGGGGCATCCTCAAATGGAAGGTGGGGGAGTGCAAGGTCTCTAACATCCACCAGCTCCTTGATGTTATCATGGAGGAGTGGAAGAGGACTCCAGTGGCAACCTGTGAAGCTCTGGTGAACTCCATGCCCATGAGGGTTAAGGCAGTGCTGGGAAATAATGGTGGCCACACAAAATATTGTCATTTTGGGCCCAATTTGGACATTTCCACTTAGGGGTGTACTTACTTTTGTTGCCAACGGTTTAGACATTAATGGCTGTGTGTGGAGTTATTTTGAGGGGACAGCAAATTTTTACTATTATTCAGGCTGTACACTTACTACTTTACATTGTAGCAGAGTGTCATTTCTTCAGTGTTGTCACATGAAAACATATAATAAAATATTTACAGAAATATGAGGGGTGTACTCACTTTTGTGAGATACTGTATATTACCAATTCGCCATGGGTATGCAAGCTTTTGAGCACAACTGTAATAAATAGGGATAGCGTAGAAGGTTAGGTCTATGATCTTGGAGGGTCCTCCATCCTGGAAGGCTCTCTAGGAGATACCCCAAATCTGGCTAAGAGCCCTGCAAAAGATAGAAGACATAAAGTCACATATTCTTAAAGGATTTTGCGGACCCTCATCACAGTGAATGATGAGACCACTGTATAATAAGAAATAATTAACCCTATTGTACATTTCCAGCAGATCAACTCATAGGCTGTAACTTAAAGAGAAAATTCTCCAATGCCTTATTGAGAGCCTCACCAGTTTCCTAGTATGATATGTGGAAAGGGCCAGCCTAACAGCCGTTTCGCCAAATGTATGGCTTCCTCAGAGGCTGTGGCTATATTCAAACAATACAGTGAACACCTCCAGAAATGAGGATAACTGTCACAGCTTATAATTCAGCTGCAGTTTCATTGGATCTTAACCTGGCTCTTGAACGTTTAAACTAATCAGCTTAAAGTATTTAATATCAGTGAGAAAAAACGACTTTAAATGGCAGCTTTTGTTTTATACAAACTTGGAGGAGTAACTGGAAAACTAAGCAAGTTCCATAACTTTTACATTGATAGTTAATCTTCTATAAGAGTGAACTTTAATATAACATCAACTTAATTTTAGGTGGAACTTATCCTTTAAAGGACCAATGTACTTTTGGAAAAGTCTCAATATATATGAAGTATATATCAAAATAATAAGATTAGCAGCTGTTTAAACAATAAGCATAAACACTTTGGGTCCTATCCCCTTATGGTAGTGCAGCACAAGGCAGCAGCAGTGGCGGTGAGCATCCGCTAGATGGTGCTGACGATATTCCAGTGCCATATCATAGAGCCACGGCTTAGGTAAACTGTTAGGGTGAGGGTTAGGGTGAGGGATAGGCTAACATTATAAGCTTAGAAATTCTCTCACATATCGGTAGTGCTGCAAAATATTGGCAGCGCCATCTAGAGGTTGGAGGGCGAACAGGATAAATCCACACTGTTTTAGAAAATCTTAATTTTTAAAGATGTTTTGTATAGAAAGTTTCTATTTTGTCTGGATTGTGTACTTTTTGATAGCTTG
Organism: Discoglossus pictus; assembly: GCA_027410445.1. NCBI lineage: Eukaryota > Metazoa > Chordata > Amphibia > Anura > Alytidae > Discoglossus > Discoglossus pictus. The sequence goes on from CM050168.1 coordinate 35,351,612, forward strand.
TTTGATTAGCTGATGGCTAATTATGCAGTTAATGAAATCCAATTTTTCAGACATTTTTCTTATCATACAGTGGTTCTTGAACACATTCTTTATACAGATCTGCACTTTTAAAACTATTTTGCAGTCGTCTATTGACTAATTACTGTACTTATGAGAAGCAGCCTTATTGGCTTTAGATTTTTGGGAGTTGTAGTAAGAGAATAAGTTTATTAGAAGTAAAAAATTAAAATGAAATAAAAATGAAAATAAAATTGTTGTAAAACAGAACAAAATCCACACATTGTAAACATATTGTGGCAAGAGAGTTTTATTTCTTGAAATTGCCTCAAGCTGTGAGCCATTCTCAAGTGAAGTTATAGATTCCCCGCCCCTGAAGCCCTTTGCGCGCCACGCCCTCTGCACTTTGGGCTCTGAAGGCCTTCTGACGCTCCTCTTGGGTTGGGAAGGTGTCAAGATGAGGTCCAATCTGAAATAAGAGCGACAGACATACATTAATGTTGAATAATTTACACAATCATGTTAATTTGTGCGGTTTTAGAGCTTTGCCCTAACATCCATGACTGCAGGTTGAAATATTTTTTATTGTCATAGTAATTATTTTATTTAACTTGTAATTCTATATTTTATGTATTTTTTTTATTTTATTTGTTTGTTTTTTTCTGTAATTTTAGTTTAACTGTAATTTAAATAGACCCCCATGGGCATGGGAGTGGTGTAATGATTCTATTATATGTAACGTGATTTTCACATGAAAATTTTTTAGTAAGGGACATGTAGTCAAGGGCTAAGTGTAGCAATTGCTTCTGAATGTTGTGAACTGGCTAAATATATTTGTATTTTCTTTGTGTGCAAGTAGAGGAATGAACATATGTTGTATGAATAATCATGTCACCCATGATGAATACAAAGAGACACCAACAGGCAACAGGCAACCACATGAAGATAGGAATGTTCATGTGATAAAATGCATATATAGCAATGCAGTAACATACACTACTACAAACACAAACTACATGTCCATCAACACTGACAACAGCATGCTACCCCACTGACACAAACTGCATGCCCATCAACACTAGCATGCAACCACACTAAAACAAACTGCATGTCCATCAACACTAACACTATCATGCAACCCCACCAACACTAACTGAATGTTCATTAACACTAGCATGTTACCCCACTGACACAAACTGCATGCCCATCAACACTAGCATGCAACTACACTAAAACAAACTGCATGTCCATCAGCATATCATGCAACCCCACCAACACTAACTGAATGTTCATTAACACTAGCATGTTACCCCACTGACACAAACTGCATGTCCATCAAAACTCAAAATAGTTTGCAAACCTTCTAACACAAAATGCATATTCATCAATTCTAACATTAGTATGCAACTTCACTGACACAAACAGCATGTTCATCAACCCTAAGACTAACATTTAACCCTACTGACACAAACTGCATGTCCATCCGCACTAGCAAGCAACTGTACTGACTCAAACTGCATGCGCATCAGCACTAACACTAGCATAAAACAGCACTGACACAAACTGCATGTTTGTCAACACACACTACCCACTAGCATGCAACTGTACTGACACATACTGCATGTCTATCAACACTAACTGTAGCATGCAACCCCACAGACACAAACTGCATGCCCATCAACACTAACTGTAGAATGCAACCACACTAACACAAACTGCATGCCCATCAACACTAACTGTAGAATGCAACCACACTAACACAAACTGCATGCCCATCAACACTAACTGTAGCATGCAACCCCACAGACACAAACTGCATGCCCATCAACACTAACTGTAGAATGCAACCACACTAACACAAACTGCATGCCCATCAACACTAACTGTAGCATGCAACCCCACAGACACAAACTGCATGCCCATCAACACTAACTGTAGAATGCAACCACACTAACACAAACTGCATGCCCATCAACACTAACTGTAGCATGCAACCCCACAGACACAAACTGCATGCCCATTAACACTAACTGTAGAATGCAACCACACTAACACAAACTGCATGCCCATCAACACTAACTGTAGCATGCAACCCCACAGACACAAACTGCATGCCCATCAACACTAACTGTAGCATGCAACCCCACAGACACAAACTGCATGCCCATCAACACTAACACGAGCAGGCAACGCCCCACAGACACAAACTGCATGCCCATCAACACTAACTGTAGAATGCAACCCCACAGACACAAACTGCATGCCCATCAACACTAACTGTAGAATGCAACCACACTAACACAAACTGCATGCCCATCAACACTAACTGTAGCATGCAACCCCACAGACACAAACTGCATGCCCATCAACACTAACTGTAGCATGCAACCCCACAGACACAAACTGCATGCCCATCAACACTAACACGAGCAGGCAACGCCCCACAGACACAAACTGCATGCCCATCAACACTAACTGTAGAATGCAACCCCACAGACACAAACTGCATGCCCATCAACACTAACTGTAGAATGCAACCACACTAACACAAACTGCATGCCCATCAACACTAACTGTAGCATGCAACCCCACAGACACAAACTGCATGCCCATCAACACTAACTGTAGCATGCAACCCCACAGACACAAACTGCATGCCAATCAACACTAACATGAGCAGGCAACGCCCCCACACTAACACCACTATGCATTCAACCACACGAACACAAACTGAATGCCCATGAACACTAACACTATCATGCATCCCTACAAACACTAAGTGCATGTTTATCCACACTAACACTAGCATGTTACCCCACTTACACAAACTGCATGTTCATCAACACTAACACTAGCATACAACAGCACTGACACAAACTGCATGTTCATCAACACTAACACTAGCATGCTGCCTCACTGACACAAACTGCATGTCCATCAATTTCATCACTAGTATGCAACTTCACTGACACGAACATCATGTTCATCAATGCTGAGACTATCATTCAACCCTACTGACACAAACCGCCTGTCCATCAACACTAATACTAGCATACAATCACATTGATACAACCTGCATGTTCATCAACATTAACACTAGCATGCAATCCCACTGACACAAACTGCATGCCCATCAACACTAGCATGCAACACACTAACACAAACTACATCTTAATCAACACTAACAACAGCATGCAATCCCACTGACAAAAAGTGCATCTTTAAAAGACCACTGGGTATTTTTTTTCTCTATATGTTCCTTTGATCTAAATGGCAATGTTTCTAAGAAAGAAAAAAGTTAACAATTACTGCCTGTGCAGTTAGAAGCTTCCACCTACGACCTGAAGCTGAGCAGCTAAAAACAAAAAAGTACATTATATAGCATTATTATACACTAATAAATTAGATGCTGTATTATTTATTTTTTTTACAATCAAAAAATATTTTCCCTATTTTCAATGTATTTTTTGAATATAGTATAATTAGAAATATTACTATAGTGGGGTTTTATCATGCAATTACACACATACACACAAATGCATGTCCATTAAAACTAAGTATGAAACCACAATAACTGCATGAAAACACAACCCTATGAATACACAATGTACTAACAACAACACTGCTCTGGACATACAAGCAGCCTAACACACATGCACAACACACAGTGGAGATGCAATCATACTACCACAATATATTATACACATAACACACAAAGACAGATGATACACAACATTAATCACACCTTACACAAATAACACACAAACACAGATGGATAACAACTAGATCACACCTTACACACTTCAGTGTCGCAACATGAAACAAAAAGGCACATACCAACACAACCTGCTCATCCATCCACTCCAGCAAATCTCACACTCAATGCACACACCTACACAAACACCCATGACACACACATTTTAGATGCAAATAATTTTGTGAAGCCGTCACTGTGATTCTTGACAGGAAATAATGAGAAACGCTAAATCTTTTATGAGGTCAACATCCAGTTTCCTGAGCAGCTGTCAAACAAGAAAGAATTTAGCAAAAAAGCCCCAAAAAACTTCCATCACCTCATTAAACCCGACAGGCTCGGACTGCGCACATTCGCCATCAATACGCCGGCCGTTTTGTGTCAGTAATTTACGGTGAGACGAAAAAGGACTAGAAGAAGAAGGGAAAAAAATGCAGAGACGCTGGGGCCTTGGGGGAGGCTGGGGAATAGTCGCTGCACCAGGAGCAGTTCTGCTCCTAATTGGAAGCATTGGGCATTATCAACCAAGGATTTTCCGAGACTCCCTGACAGCTCGCGCTACTGGAATGATAGCCCACTTGTCAGTGTAAAAGGCCATTAAAAACAAACAATTTTGATTTAATTGGAGGCGTGCGCTGGGGGCCCAGGTGAGGTGTCTCATCATCCTCTCTGCCTTTCCTCCTTTTTCCTGTGCATTGATGGGTTTCAGAACTATCTGGGAAGAAGAGAGAGAGAGAAAGAGATAGAGGAGGAGGGGAGAGAGGCTCCGAGAGAGGGAGACGGTGTGTCAGTGGTTGTTGTGACAAGTCTCGGAGTGGTGTTGCTCCGTAAAACAAAAATGCAATATTTTAGCAGTCAATAATATGTTATGTGATGGAAAAGACAGCCCAGGTGCCTCTCTGTCCCAAGTAGCTTACAGTCTGGATAAGTAAAGGCTAAGGGACCTTTTAATCAATTGAAAAGTTAGGAATTAATGCAACAAAGCAGCAAGAAAAGTCAGTAGGATGAATGGTGGTGAATGAAGCGAATTAGCAGCAGAACAAGGGAGGTACTAATGTCACTCTATAGAGCAATTATAAGACCTCACCTAAAATACTTTGTCTAGTAAAGAAGACAGTATCTTCCAAAGGATATTAATAAATTAGAAACAATTCAAAAGAGGTCAACTCAATAGTGTCTAAAACAGTGGTCCATGACCTTTTAGTTTGGGGACTACCTGGTCGCCTTGCAATACTCATGGGGGAAGCCACTGATATTTGACAAATTACAATAGAATACATTTTAACTGCAGATATGTTAATCAATAATCTGCCAATAGCTGTAATTAATGGTAGTATTAGACTCCCTTTATCCCTCTTTGTCCCTGATAACCATCAGATATAGTCTCATGGACAGGCACCGCTCCAAGGACCAGCTGTTATTTACCACTCATCCAAAAACAAAACTAAATAGGAAATACTTTATCATCTTAATATTTATAACCAGACATTAAATATGTTATGGTGGGTACAAAGGTAAATGATACACCCTCCACTGTAAATCCAGGAAGGAAATAACAGGTCATTCTGAGTGTACCACATGTCTTACACAAGCCAACAGAACTGTTTTTCCCACAGAACCTCTCAGTAAACAGTATTTCCACTAAAGCTAAGGATTCTGGGTAGAAAATACCAAATTTTTGCCTCTTAACCATTATTGTGGATATCCATGTCTATGGTGAGAAGGGAAAGGAATGACCTAATAGAAACCTTCAGCTATATCAAAGCATTTAAAAAAGCTCAGGAGTGTAGAATCTTTCTGTACGATTTTGAATTTTATTTTTTAAGTTATTACGAGCAAATGGAGTGAATGACAGAGAGGTGCAGTGGAGTTGGAGTAGTAAGTAGTTTTGTGGAGGTATTCATGGATTGAAGTAGGTGATGACGAGAGTTACAGTGTATAAGAATTTTTGAGTAGCTACGTACTGTAAGACATATTTATTTTGATGCAGACTGTAGGTGAAGGGGAATAAGATTGAGGGATTTTTGTTTTCCCAAAAGCACTTGTATATTTTGTAGAGGAGCAACAACATGGCTAGAACTCCCAGGAACCCCTGGAGCCAAACGATCTTAGCAGCTAATCAGAAAATAACAAGTAATTGTGTGTCAAACCCTACAAATGTCGTTAACGATTATGAGATCTCAACTGAAACCCTGAATTTCAGGATCAAAGTCTGTTTTATTGCAACATTTGATCAAATGAATTAATTCTTTAGAAAACTGAACCCCAGTTTTCCTAATGCAATATCATATTCTGTCCTTAATCCGTTCTGAACAGTAGGATGAGTTCCAAACAATCATTTCCAAAAGGAATCATTGTAAACTGAAATAATCTGTTCCATATTTTTCATATTTTAGTTTGAACTGATGGTCTTGTTTTTCGATACAAAACTTTAAAACTAAACAGGCAAACATGAACAGCAATAATTACATGAAATAACAGAGAATTTAACTTCACTTTAACTGGACTGAGAAGACTTGATGGTGGCAATGTAGAGCAGGAGAAGGAGGAGACAGACTGTACTTGGGTTCTTACAGGCACAGCCTGCACTTTGGTTCTTACTGACACGCGCTGCACTTGGGCTCTTACAGGCACATGAAGCACTTGAACTCTTACAGGCGGAGGCTGCAATTGGGCTCTTACAGGCACAGGCTGCAATTGAGCTCTTACAGGCACAGGCTAAACTTGGGCTCTTACAAGCACAGGTTGCACTTTGGTTCTTACAGCCACAGGCTGCACTTGGGCCCTTGCACAGACTGCTCTTGGGCTCTTGTAGGCAACAATGTGCAACGATACAGATCTTTATTCTAGTTCCTGATGGATGTCGAAAGCGCGTCGAGTTCCGAGCAAGCGTTGAATTCTGAGCAAATTGTGATCTCATCGAGTTCTGAGCTGTACTACTGTATATATAATTGTTTTGTACGGACTTCCCTTGGTGAGTGTGTGTGTTTAGTCATTCACTCATGTCTGACTATCTTTGACCCTATGGACCGCAGCAGGCCAGACACATCTGTATGTTTATGGTTGTGCTTATTTGAATGAGTAACAAACACCTTCTCAGTTTGATATATTCCATTTGTAATGTACAGATATGTTTGCCTGTTCAATTAATAAAAGCAAATGTCAACAGAGAAAAATAGCTTAGTTTATTCAATATCTGGATTATTTAGCTTTACCGTGTAAGTATTCCAACATAGATATTGTCATAGGAATTCACTCTCTGCTACAATATTGTCCAAACAGAGCTTGATATTCATCAGAAAAAGAGAATCTGAGGAAAAAGCAAATTCCTTCGAGAAATCTAAACACAGTTTTCTGAGCTTTGGCCCAGTTTTACAGCTATGATGCACTTGTGGAATCTGCACCTATATAGTACATTTCTGTATTTATGGATTTGACAATGAGCTTCATGAAGCAAAAGTTTGTAGAATTAGAGATAACGGAGACCCAAATTATCAGTCATGCAAATGTATTAAAAATGAGTGGTATATAGTGTAGAAAAATAGGAACTACAGTGTCTAATAATTAAAGGACCTTTTTTATAATATATTTAAAATATGTAATTTGGAAGAATTTTCCTTGAAAATGGGCGCAATGTTTTGAGGAAGTAAAAAACACAGACTTTAATTTATCATCTATATACAATTATATGGGTTCCGTAGTGGTCCAGTGGTAGGATTTGGTGCTTTCACCTGCGACCTGGGTTTGATTCCTGCCAGAGAACCAAGAGATCACACCACCATGAGGGGTAGGGTCTGGTCGGTAATTGGATAGGAGACCACCTAGGAATACTAGGAGCTGTGTGCTGTGGCCCACTGGAGAAGGAATTGGCAACTTACTCCAGCATCTTCTCTGCCATGAATACCAAATGAATCAGCATGGTTTGTTATGGGCCAAGAGGTCACAGAGAGTCGGACACAACTGTATGACAAACACCAATATGAAATTATACTGCAATGAAATCTGCCAGGTGGGAGGAGACCATGAATAAAGAGGAAGCTTTCATTGCTACAATGGAAATGTAGCAGATACAAATACATTGCTTTCATTAGGGTTAATTGAAAGCTCCTTATTTAATTGGATACACCCTGCTAAGAAAGCAGCTGAAGGAAGGAGCTTCAAAAACTAAATGAAAACCAGCACTAAAGAACAATTGCATATAAGAATTTTTGTTTTCTAAACACATTATGCTCATCACATTTTGTTATATATATATATACAGTCAGGTCCATAAATATTGGGACATTGACACAATTCTAATCTTTTTGGCCCTATACACCACCACAATGGATTTGAAATGAAACTAACAAGATGTGCTTTAACTGCAGACTTTCAGCTTTAATTTGAGGGTATTTACATCCAAATCAGGTGAACGGTGTAGGAATTACAACAGTTTGTATATGTGCCTCACACTTTTTAAGGGACCAAAAGTAATGGGACAATTGGCTGCTCAGCTGTTCCATGGCCAGGTGTGTGTTATTCCCTCATTATCCCATTTACAAAGAGCAGATAAAAGGTCCAGAGTTCATTTCAAGTGTGCTATTTGCATTTGTTGCTGTTAACTCTCAATATGAGATCCAAAGAGCTGTCACTATCAGTGAAGCAAGCCATCATTAGGCTGAAAAAACAAAACAAACCCATCAGAGAGATAGCAAAAACATTAGGTGTGGCCAAATTAACTGTTTGGAACATCCTTAAAAAGAAAGAACGCACCGGTGAGCTCAGCAACACCAAAAGGCCCGGAAGACCACGGAAAACAACTGTGGTGGATGACCGAAGAATGATTTCCCTGGTGAAGAAAACTCCCTTCACAACAGTTGGCCAGATCAAGAACACTCTCCAGGAGGTAGGTGTATGTGTGTCAAAGTCAACAATCAAGAGAAGACTTCACCAGAGTGAATACAGAGGGTTCACCACAAGATATAAACCATTGGTGAGCCTCAAAAACAGGAAGGCCAGATTAGAGTTTTCCAAACAACACCTAAAAAAACCTTCACAGTTCTGGAACAACATCCTATGGGCAGATGAGACTAAGATCAACTTGTACCAGAGTGATGGGAAGAGAAGAGTATGGAGACGGAAAGGAACTGCTCATGATCCAAAGCATACCACCTCATCAGTGAAGCATGGTGGTGGTAGTGTCATGGCGTGGGCATGTATGGCTGCCAATGGAACTGGTTCTCTTGTATTTATTGATGAAGTGACTGCTGACAAAAGCAGCAGGATGAATTCTGAAGTGTTTTGGGCAATATTATCTGCTCATATTCAGCCAAAAGCTTCAGAACTCATTGGACGGCGCTGCGCAGTGCAGATGGACATTGACCCGAAGCATACTGCAAAAGCAACCAAAGAGATTCTTTAAGGGAAAGAAGTGGAATGTTATGCAATGGCCAAGTCAATCACCTGATCTGAATCCGATTGAGCATGCATTTCACTTGCTGAAGACAAAACTGAAGGGAAAATGCCCCAAGAACAAGCAGGAACTGAAGACAGTTGCAATAGAGGTCTGGCAGAGCATCACCAGGGATGAAACCCAGCGTCTGGTGATGTCTATGCGTTCCAGACTTCAGGCTGTAATTGACTGCAAAGGATTTGCAACCAAGTATTAAAAAGTGAAAGTTTGATTTATGACTGTTAATCTGTCCCATTACTTTTGGTCCCTTAAAAAGTGGGAGGCACATATACAAACTGTTGTAATTCCTACACCGTTCACCTGATTTGGATGTAAATACCCTCAATTAAAGTCTGCAGATAAAGCACATCTTGTTCGTTTCATTTCAAATCCATTATGTTGGTGTATAGAGCCAAAAAGATTAGTATTGTGTCGATGTCCCAATATTTATGGACCTGACTGTATATAAATATATATATATATATATACAGTATATATATTGCACTACAGTGTTCCTCTACAAGTCTCTTGCCGTGCTGTACCTCTGTACCACACAACTTTTTTAATGACTTGTAGTATCCTTTTATAGTACAATTTGTGGTACATTAATTTATATAAGCAAAATCAACAATAGAGGTGCTTAGACAGAGAACGAACTATCATTAATAGGTAGTTCTATGGATATGGTCATCCACTCTGAGAGCGAGTGACCCAGCCCCGAAATACCAGGCAATTCTACCCTGAACAGGAGAAATAACAAACCCCAGACGTACGTTTCGGCTCTTGTTGGGCCTCATCAGTAGGGTGTAGCTGATAAGATCTATATTACTGCTCATTGCCTGACAGTGTTTGAATATTTGAATATGTTTTTTTCCTGCTTTGAGAGTATTATACGAAGAAATAAAACACACAGTAATACATTATAAAATAACCTGTTTCAAGTGCAGCAAAAATGCTTTAATTGAACCAATAAGGCTATTCAGAGGCTTAGTTATGCCAAGCTTTATGTAGATAAAATAGACAGAGAAGATGGGTCATTTTGGTCATTATCTGCCGTCATGGACAGACCCTGGTCCAAAGCAGCACATGATATCAGCTTGGACTGGCCCTTGTAAATCAGATGCTAAGCTGCCAGCGAGTGTCATTATTCCAGGGCAGTGAAGCTGAACTCGAACACAGAATAAATATTTACTCCATTTGTCTATACTTTAGTGATTGAATGACTATGTAATCTCAGTGTAAGACCAGAGGCAATTAGTGCATAAAGCATGTGCTGTAAGACTTCATGGTGCCATGATCAGAGCAGGATAAGTACATTGGAAACAAGTAGGGTTAAAATAGAACATGATCTGAAAAATATCCAATAACAAGAGCCCAGCACAAGATGGAGATGTACTGAGATATAAAAAGTAAAAAAGATGTCTGACCGATTTTATACAAACTTGACCATCTCTTGTGGCTTTGGATGACCGTCCCATCTGTGAACTTACTGTTCTTGTTAAGTTATTGAAAAAACCTTGAAGGAACCTGGTGCTCAAATTGTATTCTATATGTATACCAGTTTTATCTTTTATTACTATCTTCTGACCTGTTCATGTGCTTTTTTCTAATGAGGAAATGTCCTTGTATACTAATGAGCTTTCCATTAGTCCTGTTGAAAGCACTGTCAGTGTTAATGCCACATTTCCAATGAATATATTGACATGTTATCTCTTCCCAACTCAGGAAATTTATAAGCTGATACCAAAATGGCAGATTCAACAGTAGCAAAACTGTATATAAGGGTAATAAATTGAAGACTGATATTTTTTACATATTAAAACATGCTGCATATGTTCAACTATAGCTTATCAAAAGGCTATATCTTAAAGGGACCTTTTCACTCAACAAAAAGTTAGTTCCATCTTAAAAAGCATGCAAAACTCGCTATAAGTCCAACGTGAAGCTCGCAATGTCTGCGGGCTTGAAATATGGCCACGTTACGTTGCTATTAAATTTGAATGGGCTGCGAGCTACGGGCTTGAGACGCAAATCGTAGCTTGTTTGTAGAATGTTGGATTTGCGGCCCTGCGCAGGATGAATTAGTGTAGACTGTAGATACAGGTTTAGACGGAGCCAATGTAAAAATAGATTTTCATCATTACGTCACTGAAATAGGGGAGGTTGGATTTCAAAGTCCTACGGGCTATAATTCCAAGTTGCAATCGGACCCACATTCCATAATAATGTAATATTAATAAAGCCGTAAATATGATATTCTATTACATCTATTATCGATATAACATGGAAATTAAATATGACATAAAGTATTTTTGGGACGATTTGAGAGCTTGAGAATGTTGTGCTATTAATTCTAACACCTAACATCACTTTCCCTTTTAATAAAAGTACAGTAGTGTGTCTTTATTTGCATTTACGGGGCTACATATTGGTCTTTACCCCCCCTTACAAGTCCTCTCCAGCACACGTTGGGCTTTCGGCTCCATTTGAGTGTTACGGGCTAGCTTGCCGGTGACTGGGTTGCAATTTAATAGCATATTTGAATTTGTAGTGGTTACGGGCTTGACAGATCAAAGGATTTGCGGGCTCCATAGTTCCACGTTCACTTCTTGCATTTTTCTGCGGTTCTGCGGCTTACCCCGCAAGTCGTCTGCGGGGACATTTACTGGGCTAATTTAGTCAACATAAGTCATCCTTTCAAAGTTACGGGCTACGTTTTAACACGTAGCCCAAATTTAATGAGGCTGATAGTATTGTCTTTACAGCTAACGTGTGACTCAATATGCTAATTTGGAGCCCAGATTACTTGATAAGGATGTTAGACAAGTCTAACTGAATGGCAACACTGAGGGACATTTTTTGGCTACCATGTGGACAGAAAAGCAGCCTTCGATTAAAATTAGGACATCAATTTAGCTAATTAACATTCAGAAGCCGCTCATTTGAATACAAGAATACTGGACTTCTCGAGAATGACCCATTTTAGAATAAAATAGAAAATACAATATCTAGCCAGATTTTCATGCTCTTTAAAGGGCAACTGCACAGTGAAAAAAAAAAGTTTGAAAACCTTGCCTCTGACTATGTGCATAAATAAGTCATACAGCTAGTTTTCAGTTAAAGAAAATAAATTAAGACGACTCTGGATGATGGATACTGACAAGTTCCCTGACACACTCATGGAAATTGTGTGTGTGTGTGAGGGTTGTTTCCATTTCCAGAGAGCTGTGGTTGCATCTATTGATGCAAACCTCCTGCTTCTTAGCATGTGTGGGGGAAGGTGTATGGTAACATTTCCAATCAGATCCAATTATCTAACAAAGACCATTGAATTATTCCTTTTCCTTCCATGCACACCCCGCCTCCACTGAAGCATACCCCCATGATTCAGCTATCTTATGTAACAAACAAATAATGGATTCCTTAACTCAACCGAGTCTTCAAGGATTCTGATTGAAAAAAATAAATAAAAAAGAACAACCTTAAACGCACTTGATTTGTGATTTCTTATCACAGTTTGTGCTATTGTAAGCAACTGTTTATTTGTTTACCAGTGGGTTAATAACAAATATGGCCATACTGCAGTGGTTATCATTTACTTTCACAATTCTTATATCATCCATTGAGATGGTGATTTAGTGCGGCGCAGTTTCCTTTGTTAATAATAATAATAAAGTTCCAGTTATTGTAGGAATGTGCCAAACCTTTTACCTCAGTTTTATTTCCCCCTGGCACCAAAAGTCATCATTCGAGGAATAAAGGAAGGAGCCAACCAGTTTTATATGTTAAAGATTTATGAGATATTATATCTGTGGTTTGGGAGCAGTCAGGTCTCTAAACACAGGTTTAATGGAAATAAAGTATTAATATTATTATTAATATTATTACTCTTTGTTTATAAAGCACCAGCATTTTCCGTAACGTTATTTACAAAGTAAACTAGAGTATAGTGGGTACAATAAGAGAATTACAAAGGTATAAACAAATTCTAAGGTAAGTAGACTACAAGTATGGGTACAGTGCAATACAAGTACAGGGAAACCCCGCTTAACGCTACCCAGAGGATCGCTGATTCGCTATAGCGCTCTTTTCCTCTCTAATTCCCCCTCTAATTCCTAATTCGGCACGAAACTCGTTGTTAAATTGTGTTTGGCCCTTTAAATGCCCGCTTAGCGCTTGCAGACGGCGATATGGAGCTAAAACATGCACTATTTAGCGATGTTTCACATAACGCTCCTCCGTGCAGGAACGCATGAGCTACACGGGGTACTCCTGTATGAAACAAAACAACTTGGTGCATCAGGAGTTAGGTCCCTATTCCAAGCAGGGTGAGGTGTGATATAGGCGGGTGACAGATGCAAGATAATAGTGAATAAGGCAGTAGGCTATTGGAAGTGGAGGTGTCTGTGTGTTACACTGTAGATTGTGTGTTTGTGCAGTTGTGCATATGAAGACTGAATGTGATAAACTTCTTTAAACAGATTAGTTTTTAGAGTGTTTTTGAAGGTTTTGGGGAAGAAAGATTGACGAGGCAAGATGTTCCACAGGATAGAGGTAGCTTGAGGAAAGTCCTGAAGGCAGCTGTGAGAGGGGGTGACAAGAGAGGAGGAAACAAGCAGAGTGAAGAGGGTAGTTGGGGAAGTATTTGATGACAGATGACATCAGCGATATAAGGGGGTGCACTTATGTTAAGTACTTTATTTGTTAGGATCATGATTGAGGTTCTGCAGACTGAGCGTTGAGTTTGGTAGAGGAGTCTACTTGAGGCATTCATTATGGATCGGAGTGGAGACAGATGGGCGATGGGGAGGCCAGCTAGGAGAGAGTTGCAGTACTTGAGGTGAGATTTAAAGAGAGAATGGATTAGAATTTTAGTTGTGTCTTGTGTAAGATGGTGACATATTTTAAAAATGTTTTTTAGGCGAAAATGACAAGATTTTGTGATCGACTGTATGTGAGGAATGAAAGAGAGGGACGGATCCAAAGAGAGGGAAGCATCCCTAAGATTTTGGAGGTGGAAGTGATGATTGTCCACGGTGATGGATATCTGAGAAGTGGAAGCTGTAGCAGAGGGTAGAAAGATTAAGATATCAGTCTTTGACATGTTGAATTTGAGTTGACGGGCGGACATCCAGGAGGATATGGTAGAGGCCCGAAGAGGGGACAGATCTGGTGTCATCAGTATATGGATAGAGACCAGCACCAGCTAAGCCTGATCCAGCTAATATTTAGCCCATGGTGCTAGGGCAGTACAGGGGTCCTTTAAGGAACCCACATGTTATTAGTACCTTATAATCAAGTCTTTAAAAGAGCCTTTTACTTTTTAAACTATTTCTGATACTTAACCTATGATGTATTGGGACAGTGTTTTCCAGATATAATTATGCTGTTAGAACAACCTTAAAAAAAATATAAAATTAAAGTTTCTGAGATAAATAAGTGATATAGTGCAAATATAGCGAAGGAATAAAAAAAATGACTGGACTATGCATAAGGCCACCTTGAAGATTAGTTAAACTACTTTACAGAACGACTTGTAGAAAGTTGGAACATATTACCGGGGGTAGGAATTAGCACGGTAAAGAAATCCAAACATGTCTGAGGAAAGCAGTAGACCATCTTGAGGATTTATTAAGCCATATTTTAGGTAGATATAATGAGCAGATTGAACTGGCCTATTGATTTGTTTCTGCTGTTAAATCTATGCTTCTCTGTTAAACTTAAAGTGATTTCTTAAAGAAGGTCCCAGTTACTGCAGAAATGGAAAGTACATACCGTATATACTCGAGTATAAGCCGAGTTTTTCAGGCCTTTTTTAAGGCTGAAAAGGGCCCCCTCGGCTTATACTTGAGTCACTCTCCCCCCCCCCCCCCCCCCCCCCCGTGTCCGTGTCTCTCTAACCCTCCACCCGTGTCTCTCTAACCCTCCCCCCGTGTCTCTTTCCCTCCCTCCTCATTTTAAACCCTCCTCCTCATTCTAAACCCCCCCTCCTCACTTTACCCCTCTAAATACCTCCCCCTCTCCCTTTCCCCTCACTTACCTCCATCTGCAGCTGCTCCTCCGCTCTCCAAGCTCCTTCCTGCGTCGGGACCCGGCATTTGCTAATGACGTGACGTCACATGTGCGCCACGTCATTAGCATTGGCCGTGTCAAGACGCAGGAAGGAGCGTGTAGGAGCGGAGGAGCAGCTGCAGATTGAGGTAAGTGAGGGCAAAGGGAGAGGGGGAGGTATTTAGAGGGGTAAAGTGAGGAGGGGGGTTTAGGATTAGGAGGGGTAAAGTGAGGAGGGGTTTTAGGATGAGGATGAGGATGGGGGCTTTAGGATGAGGATGGGGAGGGTTTAGGATGAGGATGGGGGGTTTAGGATGAGGATGGGGGGTTGAGGATGAGGATCGGGGGTTTCGGATAAAGATGGGGAGGGTTTAGGATGAGGATGGGGGTTTAGGATGAGGATGGGGGGTTGAGGTTGAGGATGGGGGGTTGAGGATGGGGGGGTTGAGGATGAGGATGGGGGGTTGAGGTTGAGGAAGGGGGTTGAGGAGGGGGGTTGAGGTTGAGGAGGGGGCTGAGGAGAGAGATTTTGGAGGGGGGCTGAGGAGAGAGGTTGAGGAGGGAGGTTGAAGAGGGGGGTTTAGGATGAGGATGGGGGTTGAGGAGGGGGGATTGAGGAGGGAGGGGTTGAGGATGGGGAGGGTGGTTGAGGTTGAGGAAGGGGGGTGAGGAGGGAGGTTGAGGAGGGGGTTTAGCATTAGGAGGGGGGTTGAGGATGGGGGTCGAGGAAGAGGATGGGGGGGTTGAGGTTGAGGAGGGGGGTTGAGGTAGGAGGTTGAGGAGGGGGGTTGAGGATGAGGAGGGAGGATGAGGAGGGAGGATGAGAAGGGAGGATGAGGAGGGAGGTTGAGGATGAGGAGGGAGGATGAGGAGGGAGGTTTAGGATGAGGAGAGTGGGTTGAGGTTGAGGATGGGGGGTTGAGGATGGGGGGTTGAGGATGAGGATGGGGGCTTGAGGTTGAGGAGGGGGGTTGAGGAGGGGGGTAGAGGTTGAGGAGGGGGGCTGAGGAGAGAGGTTTTGGAGTGGGGCTGAGGAGAGAGGTTGAGGAGGGAAGTTGAAGAGGGGGGTTTAGGATGAGGATGGGGGTTGAGGAGGGGGGATTGAGGAGGGAGGGGTTGAGGATGGGGAGGGTGGTTGAGGTTGAGGAAGGGGGGTGAGGAGGGAGGTTGAGGAGGGGGTTTAGAATGAGGAGGGGGGTTTAGGATTAGGAGGGGTAAAGTGAGGAGGGGTTTTAGGATGAGGATGAGGATGGGGGCTTTAGGATGAGGATGGGGAGGGTTTAGGATGAGGATGGGGGGTTTAGGATGAGGATGGGGGGTTGAGGATGAGGATCGGGGGTTTCGGATAAAGATGGGGAGGGTTTAGGATGAGGATGGGGGTTTAGGATGAGGATGGGGGTTTAGGATGAGGATGGGGGGTTGAGGTTGAGGATGGGGGGTTGAGGATGGGGGGGTTGAGGATGAGGATGGGGGGTTGAGGTTGAGGAAGGGGGTTGAGGAGGGGGGTTGAGGTTGAGGAGGGGGCTGAGGAGAGAGTTTTTGGAGGGGGGCTGAGGAGAGAGGTTGAGGAGGGAGGTTGAAGAGGGGGGTTTAGGATGAGGATGGGGGTTGAGGAGGGGGGATTGAGGAGGGAGGGGTTGAGGATGGGGAGGGTGGTTGAGGTTGAGGAAGGGGGGTGAGGAGGGAGGTTGAGGAGGGGGTTTAGCATTAGGAGGGGGGTTGAGGATGGGGGTCGAGGAAGAGGATGGGGGGTTGAGGTTGAGGAGGGGGGTTGAGGTAGGAGGTTGAGGAGGGGGGTTGAGGATGAGGAGGGAGGATGAGGAGGGAGGATGAGAAGGGAGGATGAGGAGGGAGGGTGAGGATGAGGAGGGAGGATGAGGAGGGAGGTTTAGGATGAGGAGAGTGGGTTGAGGTTGAGGATGGGGGGTTGAGGATGGGGGGTTGAGGATGAGGATGGGGGCTTGAGGTTGAGGAGGGGGGTTGAGGAGGGGGGTAGAGGTTGAGGAGGGGGGCTGAGGAGAGAGGTTTTGGAGTGGGGCTGAGGAGAGAGGTTGAGGAGGGAAGTTGAAGAGGGGGGTTTAGGATGAGGATGGGGGTTGAGGAGGGGGGATTGAGGAGGGAGGGGTTGAGGATGGGGAGGGTGGTTGAGGTTGAGGAAGGGGGGTGAGGAGGGAGGTTGAGGAGGGGGTTTAGAATGAGGAGGGGGGTTGAGGTTGAGGAGGGGGCTGAGGAGAGAGGTTTTGGAGGGTGGGTTGAGGAGAGAGGTTGAGGAGGGAGGTTGAAGAGGGGGGTTTAGGATGAGGATGGGGGTTGAGGAGGGAGGATGAGGAGGGAGGTTGAGGATGAGGAGGGTGGTTGAGGAGGGGGGCTGAGGAGGTTGGTTTAGGATGAGGAGGGTGGGTTGAGGATGAGGATGAGGGGTTGAGGATGAGGATGGGGGGTTGAGGATGGGGGGTTGAAGATGAGGAGGGAGGTTGAGGAGGGGTTGCGGATGAGGAGGGGTTGCGGATGAGGAGGGGGATTGAGAACGAGGAGGGAGGATGAGGAGGGGGTTGAGGAGGGTGATAAGGGAGGGGGAGAGGCACAGGGAAGAGAGAGGGGGGAAGAGACACAGGGAAGGGAGAGGGGGGAAGAGACACAGGGGAGGGAGAGGGGAGAAGAGACACAGGGGAGAGAGAGGGGGGACACAAGAAAATGGCACACAAGAGGGAGGCACAAGAGGGACACAGGGGGCAGCACATTTCCCATCCTCGGCTTATACTCGAGTCACTCATTTTTCCCAGTATTTTGTGGTAAAATAGGTACCTCGGCTTATACTCGGGTCGGATTATACGGAGTATATACGGTATATCAATAAATATACAAATGACTGTAAAAAAGAGTGTTAGATACGTGAGCTTAAAAATTAGGTATTATGTGAAAAGATAAATTCCTAGGGCTATGAATTAACTTGTCGAGTGGGGTGATAAGAATGTAGAGCATGCCCAGTTCATATAAATATCAATAAGTATAAGCCTTTCACACTTAAAAGTCTATGGGACCATTATCATTTAAAGGATCGGTACAATGACTGAGAAGTTCCCTGGTGATACAGCGGTTAGGATTCAGTGCTTTTACCACTGCAACCTGGGTTCGATTCCAGTCAGGGAACCAAGAGGTCACACCACCCTGAAGTGAAGCAGGGTTGGGCCTGGTTAGTATTTGGATGGGAGACCGCCTAGGAATACCAGGAGCTGTATGCTGTGGCCTACTGGAGAAGGAACTGGCAACCCACAGTATGTCTGCCATGAATACCAAATGGATAAGAATGGTGGGTTGTGGTCCATGAGGTCACGGAGAGTCGGACATGACTGTACGACACCCATACATAATGCCTGAACAAGATAAGGAACAATCTGATCAGACAGAGGCTACCTTGAGTTTAGATTATTCATAGGCTAGCTTACAGTTAGATCTGCAAGTCTCCAAACAATGAATAATATTTGTGTTGATATAATCTTGTGCCTAACAACTTAGCACTTTCTGCCAGAGAGAATCCAGCTAGGCTTATAGTGGGTGTAGACCAGCAGCAGTTGAATATAAAAAGTGATTTTTATATTAAATACTGCATTTTAATCCATTTAATATGAATTTTGCTATCGACCAATTCCTAATTAAAGCATCTCACACCTGTTGTTAGACTACTAAAGTAGCCCTTTAACCCACTTGGCATTCCCTACTTCCCAATCACCCGTAACTGTGAGAGTTAATAGCCCTATATAAAGGAACTTACAGAGAGGGTGAATCTTTCCATGTAATACCTAACTTTCAAGCGCAATTATTGAATATTTCCACGCAAAGTTGTTAATATCGACCAGCTGCAATGATTTTTTATTATTATCCATTATATAGGGGTTAGGTACAAGGCCAAGACAATTTTTAACGCGTTGCAAAAGGATGGAGGGCCCTGTCTTTGAGCTTAAAATAAAACGTACACAGTGCCTACTCTAAAGCACCGACACATGATTGAAAACTCACAAACTTACAACCTCAAGTGTTTGGGTGTGTTACAGGGCAGTAATAGATGCATTGTGCATATTATGGCTGTAGCTGCACAATGCATCTATCAACTATTTATTTACAGGTGTACTTTCCATTTCTTCGTCACTTTCAGGTAAATGTAATGGAAATATCAGATTGTTTAGCCCTTATCGACAGTGATATATGGATTTTGAATGACACAGTCATGTCTTTCCAATGTCACCATGTTTTCCCATTTTATATTATAGACAAGGTAACAGTCTCTGTTATTTATCTTGCTGTAAGACAACAAGTCTCCCATCTCTCTAGACCTTAGTGTGAGTCACTTGGCTTATTACCCCTCACAGCTGCTCGGTGCCCATCTTTCCTGACAGGCACCTACCAGCAGCAGTCACTGACTTTAATGTGCAGATATATAGGTGTGGGGTGAGTCCATCTCGCACTGACATCTCCTGTGACTCTGGCAATCTGTTCCCTGCTGGCCGACTCTGTTCGGAGCAGAACACACAGCGGTGGTGGCATCTCCAGGCTAATAAATGATTGCTGACATATGTTAAAGGAACGTGTCAAGGTGGGCAAAGCACACAGAACAGCACACGGCTCTATCACTGCTGTCAGCTAGCTTTGTGTCTTTTGTGCAAGGATAAGAACAGGGCTGTATTGTACTATAGAAGCAAAGGAACAGAACTGATGGCAGACAACAATTAACAGGTCACCTAGGCCCCATTCATTTGGCCAAATTGTAATTACTGGAGCCCATAATGTAGCCTGTAAAAGTTACTGATATTCAATTGGCCTTTTCTAGCTACCCGTAATCGATTTTTGGGTTACAGGCTCAAAAATCCTGCGGGTTGTCAAAATCGCAACTCCGACCCATCTTTACCTTTGATCTTTCAAGACTGCAAAAGTTACAATTGCTAAAACTGCAAATCGCAATTCAATTGCAACAATTCCACAAGCCCGCAATTGCCTTCAAACCTGTAAGTGGCAAATGTAGCAAGTATTTCTACGAATACTAGATAGGACTTGCAAGGGGGTTAAATACCTGTTCGTAACACTGTAAAAGCAAATATAAACACACTACTGTATTGTACTGAGAAAGCAATGAAAGGCATCAGAATTAGTTGGCTCAAGCTCAAAAATATTTTTTTATGTTTTATTTCCGTGTTATATTGATCCCAGGAATCAGGGAGTTAATACATATCAGGCCACCAACATGGATTAGAACAGTTTCTTCATTTGTTTTTATTGATTTCTACATTTCTGGATTGCGAGTCTGATCGCATATCGGACATCTAAACACTAATTGATTGTAATTTAAACCATGTTTTACTGGTGTCATGATGACGGTTTCATTTACAATTGGCTCTGTCTAAATTGTAACTTACGGGCTTGCTTAATTAATCATTATCATGCCCTGAAATGCTACGTACGGGTTCATGGTTTAAGGCTTAAGCCCTGTAATTGAGGGATTGAGTCAATTGGATACAGCCGGAATTGGAACAAATTTCTAACACGCAGACATACGGCCTGTATGAAGGTAATTACGGGCTTGCCATTAGTCTTGCTTAATTAGTCTGGCCATTCTTCCTAAATAAAAAAATCTTCCACCATCTAACTTCAAATCATGACCATTTGTTGTTCTATATTGCATTTTCTGAAACAGGACAGTTATCAGAATTATTCATTAAAGGGAAAGGGGTGGGTAAAAGAACGAGCAATGTGCAAATGAAAGAAAATGTAAGTGAAGGAGAAATGGTCAGGCTGAGAGATAAAATCAAAAAATGAGGGTGGAGGAAGAGAAAGATAAATATGAGGGTAGGACGGGGAGAATATACATGAAGAGAGGAGTAAATCTAGATAAAGAAAGAATGAAAGAGAAAAGTGGATGGAAAGAATGGATGGATTTTTTTGTTGACACTTGATTTACTATTGTCCTTTATGGGGAGTGATTAGTAGCTTTCTGTTCAATATTATCTTTAATAATTTGACTATCTCTACAGAGCTAACATTTTCAATGGCGGTATTTACACAAAGACACAGATCAAATAAATTTGGAGGACAAAATAAATACAAAGAGATGGGTCCATCTAGTCTGCCTATTCTATCTACCCAAAATCCTTGGCATTACGTATCCTCTGGCAAGCTGTTCCACTTACCTACAACCCTTAATGTAAAGTAGTATTGGTTTATTTTTCTTAAATTCTTTAAAATAAACAAAAGGACTTTGAGAAACACAAGAAAATTATTGATGTATGAACTCCTGGACAGCGAACACAGGGCAGGATGTACTAAGGACTGAAGTGGTATTAAGAAAAGTGGTGCCAAGGTTCACTGTATGTTCTAAGAGATTGTTCTTGTATGGAGGTCATAAAAATAAGCACATGGAAAGATTTTTATGCAAGATAAAGAAAATGTTGTAGTCTGATATATATATTTGCCTCTACATAATTTTAGAAGAGGCCACTGCTTCTATCAAATTAATATTCTCACAATGAATGTTCATAATATAGTCTTTTTTAATGCATTTTAAGTAAAATACAAGGCAACCATTGTGGTTCCATTTTACATATTTTAAACTCTTTTGTATGAAAAATAATTGGTCTGCAAATCTAAATCATTTCTGTGTGTGCCAGATTAAACAGGCAAATACATTAGAATCAGATGGTATTCTTTGAAGTCCATGAGTTTTCCATCTTGCATGGCGCTTGGGAAAAGCACTATGGACACCGGATTCTAAGCTCAAAGACAGGGCCCTCCATCCTTTGCAATGTGTTAATATTTAATTTAACTGGAAATTAACTTATGTATAGCGCTACGGAATATGTTGGCGCATACACTCGCTCGTTGGAATGCGCACACTCAGGCAGCTAAACTCTTGCTCACACGCTCTCTCTCTCATGCACATAGGCTTTACGGTCACTTTCCAGGCAGTCTCAGGCAGCACTAGGTATCTGTCTATTGTAGGGAGACCTCTTGGCTCACCGTGCAAGGTGTCTGCCTAATCTACTTTATCATGGGCAAGAAAGGTTTCTGGATTTCATTAGAGATATAATACACCTATGCATTTCTTTACTTTTGTGTACTTCTTTTTATTAAAAAATTGCTTAAAAGCTCTGTTTGTTCAGCCTAAAATCGTGCAAATCATTCCTAACTGGATTCTCCCCTCTGCAGCTCACGAAGACAGTGTACTTCTAAGTACAAAGGTATAGGTATAAAGGTAAGGCTAGGGAGGAATTGCTATCTCCGCCTTTTTTCTTAAAGAAGCAATTAGCAGTTGTGTAAGTCCTAGACATAAAAACATTTTAAGAAAAAAATATGAATTTTTGAAGAATCTGTTAATGAGTAAAGGAATCCATTAAACTGGCTATGACATTGCTTTTACATAGCAGTAGAGGAAGGGGGCACTTTGTTAGATAATTTGATTGGATTGAAATTGACAGCACACTCTTTGCCTAGAAGCAGGAAGTTATCAATAAAAGATACAACCACAGCTCCCCAAAAATGTAAACACAATGGGGCCTCATTCAGTTGAGCAATTGTAAGTTATGGTCGCCCATAATGGAGCCTGTATGCTAATTTGCTATTCAATTAGCGTCTTTTTGTGAGCCGCAAACAGTCTACGGGTTACGGGCTTGAAATATTTGCCGTTGTTACAACTGTAACTTACGCCCCATCTAAGCCTTTGATCTTTCCCATACGCAAGAGTTACGAATGATAAAATCGCAGATTGCCATTCAATTGCTACAATTCCGCAAGCCCGCAAATGTTTTCACACCAGTAAACGGCAAATGTAGAAGAAAATCCTACGGGTACCAGATAGGACCCATAAAGGGGTTAAAGACATGTCCGTAGCACTGTAAATGCAAACAAAAAATCACTACTGCACTGTAAATGAAGGGGATTATAGACATTAGAATACATTTCACAAAAGCCTCAAGCTCGCAAATCGCCAATCAAAAATCTTTTTCTTATGTTTCAATTTGGGGTTTTATCAATCTCGGGTATCAATGACTTAATACATATTAGGCCACCCACATGAACTAGAACAGTATCAGAATTCATATTTATTATTTTCTATTTTGCGGTTTTGAGAGTCTGATCGCATATTGGACCTCTAAACGCTAATTGATTAACATGTAACCTCCATCTTATACTGCTGTAATGATGACGGTCTCATTTCCTACTGGCTGTTTCAAAATGGGTAGTTAAGGCCTTGCTTAATTGATCATATTCCCGCCCTGAACTGCTACGTACGATTGCATGATTTGCGGTTTTGGCTTTCAGCCTGTAACTTGCGGGCTTGATCAATTGAATAGCACCGAAATTGGAGCAGAGTGCGAGTCCGCAGCAAGCCCGCAGACATACGGGCTATATACTGCGAGATGTGGGCTTCTCATTGAATGATGCCCCATTCTTCTAGGATTCAGCAGATTCTTTAAACTTTTTTTTTTTATATATATTTTTTTTCCCATTGGACAGTGACTTTTTAAACTGGCAAGGTAAGAGTTAAAAGACCATAGTCTAGGACATTGAGGAGCACAGAGATTTACTATGGAACATGGGTCTCTCTTCAGTTTTTTGATAATCCTATATAGGAGGCTTCCCCTTCTGGATCGCTACCTTGTCATGGTGAAGGGGCTTGTGTATCTCAATGAAGCTGTGTGCTATACCATGTAGGGTCACCCAAGATGGGCAGGTCATAGCAGAGAGGTCAGATAAATTGTTGTCCACTGGAAAAGGAACTGGTAACCCATTCCAGTATCTTTTCCGAGAAAACCTTATCGATAGGCATCATCGGAGACATAACAATGTGCCTGGTGTTCTGCGTTCCATAGGGTCACTGAGAGTCGGACACAACTGAATGGCTGAACAACATGGGAATGTTAGCTTTTTGCACTGCTGGAAACTATATAAAAAAATCCACAACCATTATAATAAAGTTATCTCTTGCACCCACGTCTGGATCGCTACCTTGTCGTGGTGAAGGGGCTTATGTACCTCAATGAAGTTGTGAGCTATACCATGTATAGTCAAATAAAATGGGCAGGTCATAGCATAGAGATCAGACAAGGAGAAGAAACTGGCAACCCACTCTAATATATTTGCCAAGAAAACCATATGGATAAGTAGAAACAGAGACGGATGTCCCTAGCGTGCTATGTCCACATGGTCAGTGAGAGTAGGACGCAATTGAAGGACTGAACAACAACAACAATCTCTTGCATGAACTCACCTTCTGAAAACGTGGCAGCTGCCAAAGAGGGGTTGGTTCTTCCGGTGGCTGGTATCTCCGGAGCAGTGTGGTGCGTGTGTCCTGTATCTTTCCACTCTTGTACTGTAGTTAGAATAAAAATTGTACAAATTAAAAAAAAATATGTCTGTTATTTAACACAGTCATTTTTTTTTTATAATGAATTGCAATTATAAGAATCTGTGCACTTTTCTTTTCAATAATTAAAGCTTTTGCTGTGGCCCTTTACATATGGAGCTGTACAAGGCAAAATAGACAAGCACCATAACTTTCACCTACATATTTAAACTGCTTTTTTACAAATCTAACTTATAAAGTAGAGGTGGCACTTTACATATATATTCATATTTCAGTAGAAAATAGATTAAAATAGTGATTAAACACAATATTTTATTTACTTTTTGTCGTGCTTTTTTTTACATCTCTGAGACATGTGGTTTGGTTTTAATTTTGAGAATGAATAATTCACCAGCCGATATCATATTAACAACACACTATATGTGGGCTACCATACTTATATCCAGAGGTACTTTAACTGACTGCATATTTATAATGCCACTCAAATATATGTAATTAGAACAGGGAGCAGATTGGAGCGGCTGAGTGTAGTGACAGGTGTATTTATGTTATGTGGGCTTCTCCTTAACATCAATTTAATGGAAGCGGCACAAATGATAAGAGGGAGGCAGTTAGAGGGAGGCAGAGGCTGAGTCACTGGGACAGGTTGGTACCATGTTTAGCTCTAGGGAATGAAGATGCTCAGATTTAGTATATCATTGTAATTAACCCTGAGCATTTCTCTTCCTCTGAGAATATTCTACATTTCTTGAGCATCAATATTACTGAATAAGACATGAAAACATAGATTTTAATGGCAAATGCAAACAATACGCCCATCTAGGCTGTTAGAGCACTACAGCAGAGGTCCCAGGTATGGTGGGATGGTAACGTATTAGCACAAATATAAATATTTGCATTTGGAAGTTACTAAATAATATAGTAGTAGTAGAAACATGTTTTTGAATATACTTTAAGAGATCCTCTTGTTATAAGTACTTAGTCACCTCAACGGTAAATTAAAGGACCAATGTACACCAAGAAAATGGATTCTTGTTTGTCAAATATGTACCAAACTAACAACATCAACAGCCATAGACATAAACGTTTTTTTATGAAAACCTGATTTTTTGAAGACTGTTGATGAGCACAGGAATCCATTTTTATAGTTAACAGCAATTGGTGAGCAGTTGACAGGATACATCATTATCTCACTACTCCTGCTTATATACTGATTTTCTCACCACATCTCCATCAAGCAACCCAGTAGGTCAATGATGTTCTGAAAGTTTCATTGTGTATCTAGTAAGGAATCTTTATAAACATTACTAGTTCTGGATATATAAAAGTCAGGACAAAAAGACTATCAAATTGATAGCAGCTACATTTTATAATTCACTATGAGCAAATATGTATACTATAGGATAAGCACTCAAAGGTAAAGCATACATTTTCTGGCACCTCTTCTTCACCTCTCCCTCTGTCAGTTGGCGTACCCCAAGGTTCAGTTTCTAGGCCATCTCCTCTTCTCCATCTATACTTCCTCACTTGGAGCTTCAATAAAATCTTTATGATTTCAATATCATCTCTATGCAGACAACACTCAAATGTATCTCTCAATACCAGATCTATCTCCCTCTATTCTAACATGAGTTTCTAGCTGTCTCTCTAGCATATCCTCCTGGATGTCTGCCCACCATCTCAAACTTAACATGTCAAAAACTGAGCTCCTTATTTTTCCACCCTCTACTACAACATCCATTCATCAAACACTTCTCACTGTTGACTGTTGACCCTCTCTCACATTCGTCAAATATACTCAGTCACCAAATCTTGTCTATTTCAGCTAAAATATCTCCAAAATACGTCACTATCTTACACAAAACACAACTAAAATTGTAATTCATTCTCTCATCAGTTTTGTACGAATCAAGCTCTATTTTATATAATTATCATAATATAATATTCCAAGTATTATTATTTTTTATATACAATGTATTAATATGTTATATGCTCTATACATTTATATTTTTATATATATATATATATATATATATATATATATATATATATATATATATATGCATGCAATCCCATTTATTGGAAAATATCTATGAAAAAGATATGGATTTTTTTTCAGTTTCTTACTGAAAGTAGAATTCTTAATGTTCCTTTGTCCTTTAATAGACATACCTAAGAAATTCTTCCATTAATTGAAAAGATAAGTTTTATTTTATCTAAATATTCCCCAAATTCCCATATGTAAGAATGTTTTAACTAGACATCATGTTTGTTTCACAGAAGAATAAATCTGTTTCTTGGTTTATATAACTGACATTCCTTCACTAGAATGCTAACCATATCTTTTATTTACGACCCATAAAGGTGAAAGTTTATTAGCTAATTTAATTATAATTCTGTTGAAATGAATTGACACTTATATACTTATATCTAATATCTCTCTAGAAAAGGATACATCTTATTAAGAGTCAAATATTTTGTGACATCATTAGGATTTCTAAATGGTTGCCAAATACATAGCTTTTTTTGAATTTCTGATAAGCAAATTAAGTTTGGGGTATAATGAGAGGAATCATTATATCTAAAAAAATCTGAGAAGAAGATTTGAAAGGAACATCTAGAGAAACATACACACATCCATGCATCTCTCAACAAACACAGAGTCCTGGACAGACACACCCCAAGGAGAAACTTTGAAACTCCTAGAAAGAACATATTATACACTTACTATTTGGGACATCCCAAACACATAGAAAACTCAAAAATGCATTCTACAAATAAACTTTCAAAGTTCTTTAACAAAAGAATCTATATACTTACATACCAAGAACGTATTCTACAATCTAACAAAATAAGAAATATTTTTAATATAATATAAATTGCTATATCAATATTTATCTGATACATACAATGTACCATATAACTTGTAAATTATAAGTCAACGTATAATTTACAAACTAATTTTAAAAATAACAGATAAATATCAGTTTTTATAGCAATTTGATATATCTGATAATTAATTGCAATGAAAAACATTTTCTCTAATTCGACTATAAAATCATATGATATTAAAATGGTATGATATCTTAATAAAAAGATATTTATAAACATACCAAAAACTAAACAAAATAATCTCCAATGTCATAAATTACCATATTATTTATAAGTAAGCATATTGCACATGTCTTATATATGATTATGTGGACAATGTGATAATAACTGATACTTAAAAATTGTTTATACCAACTTGTTATATTAAAATATACTGAATTATTATCTATATTCATATATATATTATAATAAATATATTCTCACATAATACAGTTCTGTTTATTTCATGAGGCTTAATACATTGTGTAGCAAGAATTCAGATTTAGTCGTAATTGACAATATGTAAAATATGTAATTTTCCATTAATATTAGTAAAGGTTATTGATATGGATAATATCACCATATTAATTGCCAACCCGACCATAACTTGTCTCGACTATTGAAACTCACTCCTTGCTGGCCTCCCCATCACCGCTTATCACCACTCCCAACTATAATGAATGGGTCCGCTAGACTCATCTGCAATACCCAGTGCTCAATGTCAGCATCACAACTCCGTCAGTCACTACACTGGCTCCCCATAACCTCCAGAACAAAATGTAAAATCAAATCCCTAATGTATAAAGCCCTCAATAATAATGCACCACCTTATATCTCTGCTCTCATCTCAAAATACTCCCCCAACTGCCCTCTTCACTCTGCTAATCACCTCCTTTCATTCCCGCCATCAAGACTTTGCTTGTTTTGCCCGAATTCTTTTGAAGTCCTTACCTCGCTCCACTAGACTTTCCTCCTGTCTCAAGTCCTACAAAACCTCACTAAAAACACATCTATTTAATTAAGCTTATCACCTTCATATTTAATATGAATAATGTATCTCTCACATTCCAAATCCCTTAGATTGTAAGATTGCAAGTTCTTAATTGTATAGAATGCTTAAAAAATACTCTATATGCAAGTTTCTAAGCTCAATAACAGGGCTATCTTTTCATTTAATCTGATATTGTTTTTATCTTCTGTTTGTCATATTTATGACGCATTATAAATATTAGATAATAATAATAATATATAAGGTTTGAAAAGTGGATGATCATTGTCTTTCAGGCCAAGGGTGGCAGTATTTCTGAATCAGCGCAGCTTTTGAACTATTCGCATGCTGCTGGCCTCCAAATTCCCCAGACTTGAACCCCATAGAGCCCCTGGCACCTGTGGGACAACCACGAATAGCATGTTCGTTGTATGGACCCTCCGCCATACACTCTTCAACAGCTGTTGGATGCACTGCAGTCTGTATGGCTCCAGATACCCTTGTCAACCTTCCAGCATGTTATTGACTCACTACCACGCAATCTAGCTGATGTCCGTGTTGCACACGGTGGTTAATTGGCATATTGACTGTGTATAAATGCATGGCCTAAACTAGAAGCAAATTATATATGGCAAAAAGCTTAATTATTATTTTTACATACTTAGCTCCCTACTTTTTACTTTTTTAAAAAAATATTTGTAACATTTATGAGATTAGATTACAATCCATATAATTATTTTATATTAAATTCAGAAAATATTCATGGAATTTTATTTGTTATGATCTATTTTTATGTATTCAAATGTTTGTTCACTTTTACTTAAAAAAAAAAAAAAGAATTTGATGTCAGATCAAAACAATTTGCGCAGCCTACCGGTCACTGCCAATTTTCTTAAATGACCTAAACAACCATGGTAGTTTGGCAAAAATCCACCAAACTAACAACATTGGCAACTGTGTAAACAATGGGAATAAAATAATTTTAGAATTTTTTTTAATTTCAGCAAATTTTCCATGGGTCTTAATTTTTGGCCTCTAGGGCACTGCTTGAAAGTTTAGAGCCTGAGGATATGTGCTCTGCTGCTGTATCTATCTATCTATCTATCTATCTATCCATCTATCTATACTGTATGTATATATACAGGTTGTCCCCAGGTTACAGACAACCCATACTTAAGAATGGGCTCCCAAAGCTATTTGTTTATATGTTCTTTTTTAATTAGAAGAAAGAGCATACTAGATTCTGTAACTTATTATTATTGTACTTATTATTATTATTATTATTATTATTATTCAGGATCTGTGTTACATACAAATCAAACTTAAGAACGCTCTCAGAAACGTATCTCGTTCTTAACTCAAGACCTTATATATATATATATATAGCCTGTGTGTCTGAGATGAGAAATGATTTCATGAACATGTTTTGAGCCTTTATGTTATGTGCTTGTCATAATCAAAATAAAAAGCTCATTTGCACATTTTCTGGTGGTAATAAGTTATTTCTGATATGCCGGCTGTAAACTAGCTGCTAATTAAACAAACTGTGTATTTGTGCACTTAAGCCATAAAACATAGTGTGCTGAGGCAATAAACCCCCTTGGAAACTGGTCATTACCATATTAACTCGACTCTTGCTCAAGCCATTAACATATAAACCAGTCATTGGCTGCTCTTAAACGTTATTTAAATATTATCAGGCACTTTGCCTTGTGTCTCACATATACAAAATAGCTTTTTTTATTTTGTCCCAATTAATTTATATATTTTTATTTTTTAGTTTTGTGCCTGTGTGCCATTAGATGATTAAAGGACCACAACATTTTAGGATTTTTTCCCTATGTTTGTGAAATACTGTATGTAACAAACTGACAACATTAGCAATTACGCACATCATGAAAAATAAAACAATTTTATGGAAAGTGTTACCTTTTTAAGATTAGTTTGTATAATTCAAGTTTGTATCTTGTCTGATTTGAGCAAGTTCTGAAAGCTTGGTGCTTGAGGGCATGTGCTAATTTACTGAACAATGGAAGAACGCTGTAAGACGGGTCATCTGTAACTTGGTGACCTCCTGTACATCCAGTACATCCAAATATCCTTGGTTTGTAACTCACCTTCTCCAATTGCTTCTTCCGAATGTTTTGAGTTATCTGTCTTTGTTGTTCCACCCACAGATGTTGGAACTTATTCTCAAGAAGGTCGTAGATGGGTGTTGAAGGTCTGTAACCAACAGAAAAGACAATTATATAGAAGAAGCATTACCTAGACCATAATCTTTAAAATGACATAGGGTATTTAGTTTGTTGTAAGGTGAATGGTTATAGAATTATAGAAGAAATATTGAATCTCCCAAAATCATATGCTATGCTGTGTGTACAATTTAATAAATCCTGATATCTTTAGGAGCTCTAAAAAAACCTGTCACTTTGATATATATATATATATATATATATATATATATATATATATTACATAGTGATAACTCTGCTTTGAGTTAGAAATAGTCATCACATGCCTCCTTATTGTGAGGCAGTCAGTACTCCAAGTATTAATAAGTTAGTGATAATAATCCTAGTAGTTTTCACATTCCTCCTAGCTAGACATCATATGTCTCCTATGTAGAGATATATCTCCCGATAGGAAGCATATACATATCTCCTAAGTAACAGCTCCTATTAACAGGTATTGCAAAAAGAAACATTAAGTAATTACTAAGTCTCTGCTTTGTCAGCCATGTAATTATTTCTTCTCTCCTTTAGGCTTATTATAATTCTGTCTTAGAACCTGGAGCTGCTGTGACCCACATCCACTGATCAGTTGCAGCACACTAGGCTCTAGCCGGACTTCTTTTGCCTGCTCGTGGGTTCAACACTGTTTGGTTACTCTACCCTGAAACAGTTTTTATTCAATCCTAAATCTCTGTCAGTGTAACTACCCTTTGTCTGTCTAGGACCTCATCTAGTCTGACAACATCTTGTCTGACACGGATCTCTACTAGTCTGGTAAATCCATTACCTGTCTTGTACCTCTACCAGTCTGACTGTCTATCTCACACCCGTTAGTCTGACCACACTTCACTGTCTTAGACAGGGGTGTAGGAACTGGGTGGGATTTCCCCCCAGACTAAAATGAATAGGGTACACAAAAAATAGCAAAATTAAACGTAATTGTGCATCACCAGATTTGGCCACTAGATCAGTTTGTCAGTAGCAGTATGTCTTTCTGATTAAAGTTTTTGAGGGACACTGCAGCAATGGAGCCCCCCGAGCAGGGCCCCAGTGCATTGCACAGGCTGTAGATCCGCCCCTGCTCCATCTACTGGGAGTAGTATTTAATTATCCCCCCCCCCCCATATTTTTTTGGGCTCCTACGCCCATGTCTTGGACCTCTGCCAGCTAACCACCTCTTCCAGTTCTGCATCCTGAACTTCTGCCAGTATGTCTATACTTTGCTGCTGCTTGTGTTAAATGCTAATGAACCAAAGTTCCACTGTTTAAGTAACTTTCGTTCAGCGGGATCTCTGCTGAAAAACACTTGGTTTGGACATTATTAGTAGATAAAACCACATAGGTATAAAGATTAGAGAGATTTCTAAAAACAAACTCATCAGTGTTGGAAAAATCCATTGAAGTCCTACTGGGACCAATTCCGACTATTTCCAAATACTACAGAGACCCGACGAAGTACTCCACGCTACTATGACTTAGATTGTAGATATGGATGATAACACTTGACATAACCGACAAAACTATTAGGGGCTTATACAACATTTTGATATGGGGCAAATGTTATTTTATCACAGTACCTGTTAAAAGAGCTAATATTACAGTGTTCTTTTAAGACTGATGATATGGGACTCCCCAGGTGTGTTGCACAACATTGGACAGTATGGGCATGCTCAGGGCAGAACCCACAGTGTTAATACATATTCTCTAATATTTCCAAACTATGCGAATGTGTACTCCTTCCCGTTATGGCTCAGATCTCTGAAATACAAACTGATCTAAGCATAACACAATCTGTGCTCTCGCTGCGTGTTTAGCTGTGCTCTGAAGTACTCAATGGAGAAGCCTTTTCTGTTTCAGTAGAACACAACGACCCACATGCAAATAGCCTAGACCGCTCTCTCACCCCCGCAGTGACTTTTATTACTTAATTATTGTACTCCACATGCTATAGAGGGAGCCTGATCTATAGCTGTGCTTTTCTAATGATGCAGGGGGAACATAACACATACAGGCCCACCCCAGAGGCTTTTACACACATCAGATGAGCATCCTTCTCTTTGATGGTCCATCACAAACACTGTATGCTGGAGGCATGTCAGACTGTAAATTTCTGCTTTACCAGTAGTGGTTGATACCTGCCTTCTGTCATAGGGCATCAGCTGGCACCCGTGTGATGCCTGTCTGTTTTATAGCAATGTACAGACACGATAAATAGAAACATATTCTGCAATATTTATGATTGAAATATTGATACTGACAAATCATACGAGTCCTTCTAATCAGACCATTCCCCAATCTACTGAAAACATTCAGGCTTGGACATGGACAACAAAAACAGAGACCTTAGAGCTCCCTTTCCTATCTTGGATAAAACGTAAATTCTAAACTTAAGTTACAAAACCCTCAAAAGCATGGCACCAACCTATATTTGTACTGTTGTCTCCAATCACATTCAAACTCGCTCTATCTTGCCTTCCCTCGATTTACGTCTCCCATTCCCATTCATTACCTCCGCCCATGCCCAGCTATATGACTTCTTTGGAGTGGCCGCAATCTTTGGAATTCCCTACCTCCCTTCATTAGTCTCCCCCGTGTCTTCAGTCATTTAAACTTTCTCTGAAAACCCACTTGTTTGAAGAAGCAAAACACTTATCTACTTACTTACTCCACTTACTCTAATAACTTCAAGCATGGCTGTCTTTCCTCGTTCGCTTACATCTCTGTCGATCCAAAACATCTATGCATCCGCCAGGCCTCTCACCTCATGTATCTACCACACCTATTACCTCTAAGCGCTCACAAGGCCCTTATCTACTTCTGTACCAATGTATATGTACGAATGTGCCATCTTGTCTTATTTTTACTGTCAATTTTGTCCAAGTGTTTATTGTAACCCCAGTTCTAAAGAATCTGAAGTCCAATAAAAAAATAAAATGCTTCAAAAAAAGTGAAGGAAAAATAAAACGCCTTGATTTTTCAAAATGTACGCATATTTTCCGGTTTTATAAGAAATGTTATATAACCCAATTAATCCGCTCTCACTTTTGTCTGGAGATTGCTTGTACTTTGCAGTTTCTTAAAGGATCAAAAATCACAAGTTCTCTGCAAGTTTGCTTTTACTTGTTTTTTGAGACATAATAACTCAAAAATACAAAAAAACTGAACTGTATGATAGCAGTAAACCATGTGTATTGGCTGGTGCAGCTGAACTACAGATAACTCTCAAGGGAAGTAAGTAGTTTGAGAGCTGTAAACATGCAGCATTTAAAAAAAAATTGAAACCATTAAAAAGAATTGAAGACTTTTAGTTCTCCACTTGATTTTGACTGTTGCTGATATCTGGTATGAGTGGTCCAAACTCTACTAAAAGACCATTGCAGAATTATATAAGACCATTGCAGAATTATAAAATTAAGTATCTGAGATTAGAGTTATTGTGTCTGAATAGTATGTTGGTATGTTAGAATTATTAATAGAGTTTTTTCATATTTTATTTACATCAGTATATAGTGCCTTTATCCAAGATGCTTTGTTTGTTTGTAGATTGGGGTACTGTTTTATGTGACGTCGGAGTGTATTCCAGTCAAGGGGTGCCAAGAGGGAGAAAGAAAGGAGGCGGGTTTGGGCACAAGGTGGGAATGGGAATATATTTTGACACTGGCATCATTATTCATCAGCTTGTTGTTAGGAAAGTTTAATTGATGGTTGGGTCATTTATGGATCCCATGGAATCACTGTTAAAAATACTTATCAAGCATTATATTATTCTAAAGGTATTTGTAACAAAATGCAGATATTAGTCCGGTGTCAGAAAATCAGCTTGCATTGTTGTTTTTAATTATTTGTCTGTGCTAAGTAACACAGAACACTTTCCATATTGGTTAGCAGACCTGTTGGAAGGTCTTGTTTCGTTTTTGCTATTTACAGATCAGAATTAGGTATTTGTTCCCATTTAGATATCTGTGACACAGACCCTGAAATGGTGTTTTGACTAATAAATTACATTGGTTCCCCTTTTTAGTATTTTTGCACAAGGGTCTGATGGTGGAAGAAATGTAATATATCACAACTATCCTTTTTTATAGCTTTAGTCCTACAAGATAATATTAATTGGTGCACACAAATCCTACTAAATATTTGTCTCTATTGTATCATAAGTGTTTTGTTGGAGGAGTAGCATCAAGTACTTGAGATATGTACCAAGTACTTTAAGGGTATATGCAAGTGAGCTGGGTTATGAATGCATCTGATAGAGGAGAATTAGTAGTGTATGAAAACATGTCTTATATAGAAAAGTTCAGTTTACTTACAAAGTTATTGCACAAAAGTCAAATCCAGTGGTTCACACCCACAGGACGCTTATATGAGCCGGGTACACAGGAAATACAGCAGTGTACCCACAGGAAACACAGCAAGATACATATATTGACCTTTCTGGTACAGAGCACAGGAAGTAACTGTTGCAGTTCTTGTACTGGGCACATACCAGAAGCCACTGAGGTGAAGAATGATACAATGTATTAGCCTAATTCTGTATTTGAATGTTATGCTAATTGAGGTGGAATTTTCTAGGGGTGTACACGAGAAAATGCAAATGCCAAAAAACATAGGAAATGTTGCTAACTTCAAGGTAAGCTAATTAAATTTTATTTTGGGATGTTTTCCTGCAAAAATGTTTTTTCATACACTACTAATTCTCTTCTATCAGATGCATTCATAACCCAGCTCACATTTAACTGGCCATTAGGACACAGAGACCTAATGCGGGTTATTTCTTGAAAGGATACACAGTTTTTAATTTAGCAAATTGTATAAATTTTTACAAATGACAGCAAGATACCAAAATGTTTTTGCAAAGATAGACAAGTCCATGTACAGGGTCAGACTGACTAATCTGACGCATGATTGGTTATATAGTGGGTGACGCCATGTTTACAGCACACAGACAAGGACATCTGAAGTGTAAAGTTGAATCTGGTAAGTATCCAACCAGGCACCCTTTTGTTTGACGCTCCCTATACAGCTGCTTAGTTTACATCTGATAAATTCTAGATCTAAAACCCTCAAGAGCCAGTTATATGGTAAAGAGGTACATACAGTCAACCAAAATGGGTTTCCCAACTAGAAAGGTGTATAGAGATTTGTGTAGCAGCACAGTCCAGCACAGAATAGGTGTTGGCTGGTGGATAAAAGCCATAGCATGGATACCATCCAGCTACGGGAAGAAGCACCAGAGACGTCCATAAAAATGGAAATTATAATCCGAGAAAGCATTAAACTGACACCTACCTCGCTCGTGTGAGCGCTCGTGTGTATGAAACCTGACACTTCGGATTTGTGTGTTACCTCGCTCCTTGCCAAATAAAGCCCCTCCGAGAATAGAAGGGCTTCCTTTTATGGCAGGTCATCATCATATCCGCCAGCTCATTAAAACTTTCTGAGAGCAGCAGAAAGTTACGGAGAGGCAGGGAGCCATCAGAGGCTTCACAGGGAAAATAGTTACACGCGCCTTGAAAGGTGTTTGAGAAGCAAGCCTTGGGTCTGACAAACTGGATTTTTAGTCTGCCTCTCCGATCGCTGTGGACTGAAATAATTGGTCATCAGTGACTACTAATTCGGTTCAGTAGCCAGAGGCAATTTTTTTCTTCCGAGGAAATCAATGACAGCGATGGGGCCTTTTTCAACGTGATTCAGCTCAAGAGCAGCCCTTATTTAGTTCTTGATAAGCTTTCCATTTTAGACAGCTGTTTTGTTAAAATACCATTAAAATATCTTTATACGCACGCAAAAAAGGGGGAGGCCCACTTATTCCCAGGTGATCAGGACACACGGGGGGTTTACAGAATGTGGACACTAGCAGTTAATCGCCAACGGGCTTTGCCA
Organism: Discoglossus pictus; assembly: GCA_027410445.1. Taxonomy (NCBI): domain Eukaryota; kingdom Metazoa; phylum Chordata; class Amphibia; order Anura; family Alytidae; genus Discoglossus; species Discoglossus pictus. Next base: position 35,388,170 of record CM050168.1, read on the forward strand.
AGTAATGTGATTAAAACAGAGCTATAACTTGGCTGGGTGAAAGGAATGTTTTTTTGTACAAATTCCCTTAACATTTCATTTTTTTTTTTCTAACTTGGTTTCATTTGTCTCTATGACAAATGTCAGCCGGATTCTAGAATAAGTGGGATTAAAATATATATATATAATTTAATTTGGTATATATGTAACTAATAATGGCATACATTGAGATGATGCTCACGTTATCCATTTTCTAGCTTTATCCATAACATATATATTATCATGATAAATGTGAAAATGTGTAAATAGGGTGCAAAAACGGAAATGTAGAATATACACTTGATATTGTACACTTGGACTTGTATTTTGATGCCCCTTCTGGATCGCTACCTTGTCGTGGTAAAGGGTCTTGTGTACTTAAATGAAGCTGTGCGCCATACCATGTAGGGTCACCAAAGATGGGGCAGGTCATAGCAGAGAGGTCACTGGAGAAGGAACTGGCAACCCACTACAGTATCTTTGCCAAGAAAACCTTGTGAATAAGCACAACCAGAGACATAACGATAGTTGTGCCTGGTGTTCTGCGGTCCATAGTGTCACAGAGATTCGGACATGACTGAACGACATAACAACAACAACAATTTTGTTGAGCGCAACAGAAGAGGAAAGCGACATGGGAATTATCAAGTGTATCAGATAATATAAAAGAAGGAAATCAATTCAACAAAGTTGCAGGAAAATACTCAGTAGGATGGGTTGTTGTACTGTAAGATGAATTAACAATAGAATAAGAGAAGTACTAATGCCACTGTACAGATCCCTAATTAGACCTCAAGAAAATATTATGTGCAGTTCAGAATTCAAAATTATACTAATGAATTAAAAATAATTCAAATGTAGATGACTAAAATGATGCATGGCCTAAAAAACAAACTTATAAGAAAAGACTTCATGGCCTTAATATTAAATTTGAGGACAGAAGGGGAATGGGTAACATGACAGAAACCTTTAAATATATTAAAGAATTTAATAACGTTCAGGATGATCAGGAGAACAAAATCAGTGCAAGAACAGAAGGTCATAATTTGTAGGAAGGTTTAAGGATAATGTGCGATAGAAAAACTTTACAGAAATGGTAGTGTATAAGCTGGACAGCCCCCAATAGAAGTGGTAGCTTCTTGTATGGGAGACAACTTAGGCATACCAGGAGCTGAATGGTTTGACGCACTGGAGAAGGAACTGGCAACCCACTCGAGTATCTCTGCCATGAATACCAAGTGGAACAGCATGGTGTGCTGCGGTGCATGAGGTCACAAAGAGTCGGACACGACTGAGCGACACAGACACATGCAAGAATATGAGTAGTTGATGGGTCATTATATAATATAAAGGGGTGGCACAACAGGCTCCAGCCTGCAAATCTTCAATAAGAAATTATTTTTGTATGTTTTATTTCCGTGTTATATTGATCCCGTGAATCAAGTAATTAATACATATCATGGAACCCGCAAGGATTAGTACAGTTGCTTTACTGATTTATATCGATTTCTACATTTCTGGATTGCGAGTCCGATTGCAGATCAGACTTCTAAAAACTAACTGATTGCAGTTTAAACTCTATTTTTTACTGACATCATGATAACATTTACTAATGGTTCTGACTAAAATGTAACTTACGGGCTAGCTTAATTGATCATGATCATGCCCTGAAATGCTATGTACGGGTTCAAGGTTTGCGTGCTGGGGCTGTGAGCCTGAAATTACAATTTGAATACATCTATATATGTAACAAATTTGGAACCTGCAGCCAAAAGTTCAGTTTGAAGGTAATTACGGGCTTCCAATTGAATAGGGACCTGTGATTCTAATTAGCATATCAAAGCAGGTGATTAGTATTCAGTAGCTTTTGATTTGCATTAAAACACAAAATATTTGTGAACGTCTCAAAAAAGGTGCATTTAAGGAAAAAAATCTCTAGTACAACATATAACCATTTTTTTATGCTCTAACCTTAAAAAAAAAACTTTTGGTGTGAAAGTCCATTTACAGTCAAGTCAAGGTCAGCCTCAACTGTGTTTGAAGTCTCTTTAAAGTCAGTTTGTCTCATATTCTCTCATTAAATTGAAATTGTCATTTTAAATGTATGACCAACATAGTCCTTTAAGAATACGCATCTTGCAGAAGGAATATCTACTAAGAAATATTAATCAAAAAATATTAATGGTAGGAGTAGCAGACTCAGGACCTCTGCATAATGCTAAAAAAATCCCTGACTGATCACAACCTAGTCTTTGAAATGGCAGATACCCTGTATTTGGAGTCAGGACCTTCTCCCCTGGTAGCTGGAGGTGTGGACAAAGCTAAGACTTCTTGACCTGAGAAGGGGGCCATGGGATGAGTAGGGTTTAAGTAGTGGTGAGTAGGATTTAAGTAATGGTGAGTAGGGTTTAAGTAATGGTGAGTAGGGTTTAAGTAGTGGTGAGGGTGTGAGGGTCCCTCCCAGAATTCCAGGTGCTCACCAGAGCATATCTAATGGGATCTAAGCTCAACCGAAAATGCTTGAAAATATCACAATTCCCATTATATTTCTTTATGTTATTTCTTTTTCTGTCTTAAAAAAAAAGATACAATTGTAATCAAGGCTGAAAGCTATTTAGTTAAACATAAACTACATGGAAAATATCTATCTGCCACCAACTTTAAGATAATTAAATAAATCTTAATGTGGGGGTGGTAATCAGGAAGAGCATTAACAATCGGGCTCACCAATATAGTTTCTGAAAGTGCGTAACGCCACAGTGAGAGCGCATGCGCATTACAGAAGCTATTGTACGGATTCCGTACATGAAGCACTTCGCCAGCTGCGCATGAGCAAGGAACAGAGGGAGGGAAAGGGACAGAGAAGGGGAAAGGGGGAAAGAGACACAGGGGAGGGAGGAGGTGGGAAAGAGACACAGGAGAGGGGGAAGAGACACAGGAGAGGGGGAAGAGACACTGGGGAGAGAGTGGGGGGAAGAGACACAGGGTAGGGAGATGATGCAAGGAACAGGGGGAAATAGACACAGTGGAGGGAGGAGGGGGGAAGGGACACAGGGGAGAGAGAGATGGGTCGAAGAGACACAGGGGAGGGGGGAAACACAGGGAAGGGAGAGGGGGGGAAGAGACACAGGGGAGGGAGATGGTGCATGGAACAGAGGGGAGGGGGGAAAGGGGCAGAGACGGAGGAAGGGACAGCGAGGGGGAAAGAGACACAGGGGAGGGAGGAGAGGAAGAGACACAGGGGAGATATAGGGGGAGGAGACAAAGGGGGAGGGAGAGGGGGGAAAGAGACACAGGTGAGGGAGGGGAGGGGAGGGAGGGGGAAGAGACACAGGGGAGGGAGGGGAGGGGGAGGGAGGGGGAAGAGACACAGGGGAGGGCGGGGAAGAGACACAGGGGAGGGGGGGGAGAGGCAAATCTAAAATTATACCATCATTGATGACGGATAAACAACTAGTAAGTAATAATAACGGCAGATGTTTTAACCTTTCTAAGCCTAAGTGATTATGATTGTTTAAACAACTGGGTATGCACTTTTTGTTTATCATCCCTCACTGTGAGAGTTAATTAAAAACGTTATATACTGATACTAGGAGAATCATTTCATGTAATTTATGCACAAAATGCCCAACTTGCAAACCCAGTTGCCTAATACTTATAATCAAAAATGTTTAATAATAACCAGTTGCAATGATATATATATTTATATGCATACTTTTCATTCTGATAACTTTGCTGTGTACTTTTTATAAGTTGTGGAACTTATTAGTGTTTGAAGTAATTGGATGGGTATATTTTTTTGCTAAACCTGTGGCCCAGCAGCTATATGAGCTGATAAATAACAGCTTATAATATTCAAAGCTGTCAAGTCTAACTCATATGGAATACATGTCACTCACTCCCAGGTTTAATGACATTCTGCTGAACAGCTCAACTTTACTTTCTGCGCACACACAAATGCCACCTTCTGAAACCACAGATCCATAATTCCTTGGAGGTCACAAACTGCATGGATAGAGAGTCATGGGATCGTTGACTGGTCACCCTGCCGAAGTGGTAGAGACTACTACTGAAAATATCACTTTATTTTTTAATAGTATTATTTACATGCCAAAATAATATTTTTTATCATATTCAAATAATGTAAATTCTAGCAGAATTATATTTAAACCTGCAGCACATGTGTAACTTTCAATTGTTTTAGCCGGATTGTTCTCCGTCTTTACTGTTCCAAAAGAAGAATGTTCCCTTCTAATTACAATATAGTTTTATCGGCAATGCAGACATTCTGCAATAAAAGCCAATATGATGTTTGGTTGTATTTGGAGAGGTATTAGCAGCAGAAATAGAGAGGCATGGATTTTAATCTATATATCACTAATCAGACCTCTTTGTCCATATATTGCCACAGGCAATTCCCCCAACGTGAAAAAACGGAGCCAGTAATTGAGCCCGCTAGACTTACTGCTATTAAATTGTCCTCTTAAAGCTACCCGCAAATGATCTGCGGGTTACAGGCGGAAAAACCATACGGCTGTCGAAATCTGAACTCCGTTGCCTGCAAAACCTTTGTTCTGTCAAGCCCGTAACTGTTACGTTCGAAAATTGCTATTAAATTGCTACGTATTGCAAAAGACGCCCTGGCGCTCAAGCAGTAACCCGCATATGGAGGCAAAAATATTACAGCCTCCAAATAGGACCAATTTGTCAACACTGTAAAAGACAATATAAACACACCAGTGGACTTTAAAATGTGGGAAAGCACGGAAAGGCATTACAATTACTTGCACAATAATCACCAAATAAAAAATAGGCATTTTAAAAAATATTTTACTACATCATATGTTGGAATGGTCATGCATATGCCAATATGAAAAGCCATGCTGCAACATGCATAAAGCAATTAAAGACACACTACCTGATTAAATTGCAACACAAAAACATGAAACTGATGCCATATTAACCCACTCACAGAGGCTCTAATGTGTACCCTGAAATATATATATAATTGCATATACATCTCGCTCATCACATCTACATTGAAAAAACAAATAGTGGCCAAATTACACCGCCACATCACATATATCAAGTACCAGGGGAACATTTTATTATTTGTTGTTCAGTCCTTCAGTCGTTGTTGATTGCTAAGTGGTGGTGGTGAAGGGGCTTATGTACCTGAATGAAGCTGTGAACTATACCATGTAGGGCCACTGTACGTGGGAAGGTCATAGCAGAGAGGTCAGACAAATCACAGTCCACTAGAGAAGGAACTGTCATACTCCTATCTGGCCCTCAGGGGAATCCACAGTATCACTATGTGTATTAACCCTTTATTATTATCACATATAATAGTTGTGGTAAGTTGCGAATGTAACTGTCATTGCGGGCCTCGCCATGAGCACCAAAGGCACTCATTGCGAGGCCCACTCGACTTTGAAATGACGGGGGCTGCAATTAGCGCCGAAAGCGCTCATCGCAAGGCCCGCAAGACTTTGAAAAAGGCTGGCAATGAGAGCCGAAGGCACTTATTGGCAGGCACACAATGAGCGCGAGGCATGCAACACTTTGAAAAAAATATGACTTTAACGGCCACCATTTTTTTTAAGCCTGTTACTCGGAAGCCATCGGAAGACTGTCAAAAGACACCAATTACTTCAAAAATGAACTTACCACATCATACACAGCATGGTGGGAGAGGCAGTGAGCCTGTGAGTGAGGTTGCAAGCTAATTTTTTAAGTAATTGGTGTTTTTAGGAGATTGAAAATCGGCTCAGCGGGAAAAAATTGGCCACTGTAAAGACGTAAATGTTTGAAAAAATGCTCAAAACGAGGCCGAAGGCAGTAACGCTTAGCCGTTCATTGCAAGGCCCGCAAGACTGAAAAAAGAACCAACGGAGTTCATCACGAGGCATGCAGGACTTGAGCAGGGAGAGAGAGGAGAAATACACAGAGGAGGGAGAGGGGGGACAGGGTGGAAAGAGACACAGGGTGGAAGAGACACAGGGGGGAGAGAGGGGGGGGGAAACACAGGGGAGGGAAATAAGGGGGAAAAAACAGGGCAGGGAGAGAGGGGGAAACAGACACAGGACTCAGAGAGTGGGGAGAGGCTCAGCGCGAGGCATGAAAGTGGCGGGTTGGACGACGTCTGCAATGAGCAATCATTGCAGGGCTCGCGATGAAGTCACTCATCGCGAGGCCCGTAAAGTAGAGGGGTGGAGGCTTGCAATGAGCTCCGAAGTGATCATTGCGAGGCATGAAAGTGGTAGGTTGGCCGAGGCCTGCAATGAGCAGCAAAGCCGTTCATCTCGAGGCCCGTAAAGTAGATGGTGGGAGAGGCTTGCAATGAGCGCCGAAGGCCCGCCATGAGCGTCTTGAATGCCCTCGTAAGTTAGAGGAGGAAGGGCATTGCATTGTGTGGAAAAACAGCATTGCCAGTCTTCAAATTTGATTGCTGTCATTTTTGACGAGCAAGTTGCTAGTTATATAATAGTTGTGGGATTCACGAATGTTGGTCACGCAATGTAAAAAGTTACGGGCTTGCATGGGCGCACAACTTTGAAATGACGGGGACTGCAATGAGCGCCGAAGCACAAGCACTCATCAGGAGGCCCGCATGACTTTGAAAAAGGCTGGCAATGAGAGGAGTAGAAACTTGGGAGAAGTGGGAGGAATTGTGGATCCAGATAAGATATATATTTACTTAGGTTGAAACTGGCTCTCGAAATAACACACTTAACAATAGATATCAGTGGAAGAGAAAGCCCCCAAAGCATAACCCTCTCCCTCAAGCTACAGACAGACTAGCAGCCTAAGATGGAATCTTTCATGACATAATGTCATCTAAACATAAGATTTAGGTTGTTTTATACTTCAGAAGCATGTGAAGTTTTTACCAAACTGCAGTGGTCCTTTAAGGGCTTTGATTAATAGTGCTTAATTAGATTTATTTACAGTTTGTATGTTTATTTTTTGCCTGGTTTTAGTATGGTGACACATTTAGTATAGAGGCCTGGCTAGGGATCACTATAGGAAAGAATAGAGACAGTACTCCGCCATTTTGATTTTGTTGCCTTCACTCTTAGTAAAATGCTGTGGGGGGCAGTTATTTTTTGTACCCCCAATATATAATTAAGAGGGTAGGTACTGAGGGAGAGGGGTTGGGGGGAGGGCATGTTTGAGGTGTTATCTTTTTTTAGCCACCTCTAGTCGATTGCAAAGGCTTATAAGGGATAACCCAACCAGATAACCCAACCTACATAGGTACAGTTTTTTAAATGATTTAGGAGTGCAAAGAAATAGAGGGGCCCATACACGTTTCAGACAATATTAGATGACAAAATATGAAAAAGTATATTTTTTTAAAATTTAAATATTGCATTTTACTTTGAGTAACTGGAATATGATTATAACAGTGCATTGTCCATATGCATGAGATACACAATGCTCCCAATCCACTTCTTCCATATGAAAATTTATTGGGTTCAACAAATGGATAATATAAAAACATCATGTTTAACTCTGGATTCATGTATATCAGGACCAGGTTTTGTGTATCATTAAGAGGTATCACCATTAATGGGCTCATTTATACACTTCTAAACTTATTTTTTTATTTCACCATTAATTAACATTAAAATACATGTGCAAATAGCAGCATAGGAAATCTTTAGAAAATATAATGTAAAATAGTAGTTTTTATTATTGGCAGTGGTGTTACCCCTCTTTACCTCTCATTGTCCTAAGAACTACTGAAAGGAAATATTAAATGGCAGATAAGATTGATTAGGCTGTCTTGCAGCCCTATTAAATTTGAGGACCGTAAGTCCAATGTGAAGTTCGCAATGGCTGCGGGCTTGAAATTTGGCTGAGTTATGGTGCGATTAAATTAGAAGAGCTGTGAGACGCAAATCCGTAAACTATTCGTCGGCCGTCCGATTTGCGGGCTTGAACGTAATCAATTAAGCAAACCCGTAGTTACGGGTTTAGATGGAGCCAATGGAAACAGAGATTGTCAGCATTGCGTCACAGGAAAATGGAGGTTGGATTGCAAAGTCTTACAGGGTTCAATTACGAGTTACGATCGAACCAACATTCCAGTCACGATGCAATATTAATAAAGCTGCAAATATGATATTATATCACATGCGAGTTACAGTAAATGTATTAACACATTGATTGCCAGGATCAATATAACACGGGAAATAAACATGAAATAAAGTATTTGTTTGGACCGATTTGCGAGCTTGAGAATGTTGTGCTATTAATTCTAAGACCTAATATCACTTTCACTTTTAATATAAGTACAGTAGTGTGTTTTTATTAACAGTTAGAGTGCTACGTATTGAGCTTTACCCCCCTTGCGGGTCCTCTCCAGCACTCATTGGGCTTTGGGCTACATTAACATGTTACGGGCTTGCTCTCGAGTTACTTTGTTGCAATTTAATAGCATGATTGGAATTGTAGTGGTTACGGGCTTGACAGATCAAAAGATTTGCGGCCACAAAGTTCAACGTTGCACGTCCCGTAGGCTTTTTTTGCAGCAAGCCCGCAGATGGCAGCAGCTAATTTACTTTCAATACGAGCTACATTTTAACACGCAGCCCAAATTTATTAGGGCTGTTGTTGGTAAGGTGTCTTGAATAATGTTAACTTCCTTTTAGTAGTTCTTAGGACAATGAGAGAGGTAGGGATGGGTACAAACTGTGTTTTTAAATTATATTTTCTATCAAAAGATTTGAGTTGCTACTGTTTGCATATGTATTTTTATGCAGTATTGTCACAATTCAGTCAATAATAAAGTGTCCAATATATTATTTTTTCATACTTGGCATGCATTTTTAAGATGAATTAACTGTGAACTAAAAAATACAGGATATTTTGAATCTCTTCTGTAGAGTTTGTGCATTGTCAAGTAGGAATTGGTAATGGGAAGTGGTGAATGATGGGTACCATATATATATATATATATATATATATATATATATATATATAATATAACGGTTACATTTATCTATTTTGTCTTTATTTCCTTATGGCCAAGAAATCCAAAAGGGTTAACACCACCTAATAATATAAATACAACCTGGGGTCTAATTTGCTGAAATTGTACACCTGAAGGATCTCTGTGGCTACGTCCTCCTCCAGTCGTGATGACAAAGAAGACACCTGCTATATGCCCTGCTGTCTTATTGTGTCTGTATTTATCTCAGCAGGAATCTATAGGCTGATTATAAGTCAGGTACAGAACTGACTCATCCACCTGCATTGTCTGCCCATCCTGTCCTTTTAATTGTTCCCCTTTGGCCGCTGGAACTGTCTGTTCTAACAAAGGCAGACACGAGAGGAAGTAAGCGCCGTACTTATCCACGTTCTCGTTGACTTGCAGCTAATTAGTAAAGAGGACCATTGGGCTTTCGATGTGGTTATGTGCGACTCTGTGTGTTATTTTTTCTTTTTTTAATTGTTTGAGGTTTATGCATAAAAGAAATCTAATGGCAGTGAAGGGAGCGGCGTTTAGCTGCAAAGCCTACGCTTTGGAAAATTTGTGTAAAAGGTCGTTTGCAATTTGTTCAAGTTTTCCCCAGGCTGGATTCAATTAGTCATCCTAACGAGGCCACTGCAAGTTGTGGGGATGCTAAAAATAAGAGGTGTGTAGAATAATTAGGGGGGCAATTTAAAAGAAAAGCTAACCTTTGTAAAGAACAAAATATTGGTAGAAATCTCGGCTGATTTTGTCAGTTCCTTTTTTTGGAGGGTGTGTGCTTTTAGACATATGGCCTTTGCATTAATCCATCTGAGAGCACTGGTAGTTTTAGCTGCCACATTCCCATTTAGGTTTATTTAGGTTTTATGCTGCCCTAGGCCTTAACAGATTTTTGTGCGCCCCCACCCCATTTCTGTGTGTGGGTTTTTGTACCGCTCAGTTGTGTCCATCTCTCCATGACCTCATGGACACACCATGCTGATCCACTTGGTATATGGAAGCGATACTGGAGTGGGTTGCCAGTTCCCACTCCAGTATCGCCGCCTGGTATTCCTAGGTGGTCTCCCATGTAAGTACTGACAGCCCAACCCTGTCACTGCCAGTTGACAACAACAACAAAATAGTTCTTCAAAATAGGATATTTTGAACTTAAGTTTAGACTAGTCCTGTAATTGTGGTTCATATTTACAAGGGGTAGAACCACTGGCTGACATATCTGTTATCTAGTTTAGCAGGGTCAGTTTTCACAGTTTACAGGGACATGGAAGGTTCCTTGTTGTTAATATTCAAATAAACTACCTAAGTGTTTAATTAAACATCATGTTATTAATAAGTGCTTAAATGTTGTTTTTTCTCACTGAAACCTTTCAAGCAGTCCCTGCAACGGTCCACCCATGTAGCTCATGCATACAATGTTTCTATAGTACCAGATGTACTAACCAATGGAAGACGGTGTCTCAGCAGCATGTTGCTAAAATACTGTTGAGACAGCCTTTCATTGGCTAGTGCATCTATTACTATTGAAACATTTGATTTTAGATCCATTTAAAGGACCACTGGGGTCATTTTTTCCCCATATCGTCTTTTTTTAACATATTGGGCAATGTTACTAGAAATCAAAAACCTAAACTAAGCCTTTCCATTTTTTCTTTCCTGCTGACATTCATTTTGTGTTTTTGCCTGCTGCTGCCTGCTACTTCCTGAAGTACATGTGTCCTTTTCAACCAATGAGTCCCCCTATACTCCTGTTCAGATCACCAGCAGTTCTAACTGCCATATTCCCATTGTGAAGATGTAAACTTCCTGTTCATTCAAAGTCTCCTCCCATCTCAGGAAGTGATCCGCTAAAAGCAATATGGCAGCTGTGTTATTTTCTCACATTTGAAGCATATGTTGCAAATTTTCACATGTGATTTTTCGAAGAAATACATGACCACAGTGGTCCTTTAATGACCCATACGGCATTCAGTTTCTAATGTGGATGCCACCTATAGTTTTAAATTGTACCATATTTTGAACCTCATTTTTGTCACTCAGCTGTATTTAAAAAATGCTATGGAGATACAATCTGTAAGTGGCTAGTACATTTCTTACCAATAGAAACACTGTATGCATGTGCTACTGTGGGCAGACTTTTGCAGGGACTGTGTGGAAGATAAGTAAAAACAGATCTTTTTAGCACTTAATAATAATAAAATAATGTTTAGATATGCAACCATACCTTTGGTAGTTTATTTTAATATTAAAAACAGGGAAACTTCCAGATACCTTTAAGAATGTGATAGCGCTGTGCCAGGGAGTCTGCTTGACGTTGAGACCCCGGCCAGGTTGTGATTGCAAGATGCGGACACCGTACTGATGTTCTGTTCCTCCCCAGCATCCTCTGTCAGATCTCCTCTTTTCACACAAGGCAGCCCTTGTACGGATCAGACGCGGGAGCGCTGATCTGAGCGCGCTGATTGGAGCGTTCCCCTTGGGGGAAGCCAGGACACTGGCACACGCTCGTTAGTGCTGACCTTGGCATGGGTTCTGGTGGCTGATGGATAGGGTACCCAGCCCAACAAAGCTCTGGAGACCCCCTCAACCTATCCATTATTGTCCCATCAGCGTCTCCCATGACCCCTCCCCGGCTCGGGATGCCACAGGCATCAGGAAGAGTATAAATCTATGTCTGATTGAGGAGGGGGAGAGGGGGAGATAAAGAAATGAAAAATGTCCTTTTTATGACTCTTACAACAAAGCAGCTTGCGACAACGGGAGGAGGGGGAAAGATATATATGTGCTAGTTAGGTGCAAGCAATAATACAAACTAACCCTGTGATGGCACAATGAGACAGTGTTAAAGGATCATCGTTGTCCCATTCGTTATATATTTAATAATGGGCAAAAATACATGTTTAATGTATTACCTATTTGTAATTATTCTTTACTGTAACTAACCATTGATTTGTTTGTAAAAGCACTCAGGATTATCACATGTCAACCCCTCCCACCTGTAAAAATATATCAGCAGAAACAAAAATGGTGGCTCCCACTGCAATATAAGTGCATACATAATAAATTCAATATTATATATTTTATTTACTTTCTAAAATATATTTGCCAATATAAGGTGTGGTTCTTCCAAAGAGCATATTTTAAATACTGTATAAGTGTAGTGTTTCCTTCAAATAATTGTTATATAAAAGAGGTTTTGTGGGAAAGTAATTTTTTAACAGTCTTAAAGGATGAATGAAATGTCATATTTCCAATATATCCTATTTTAGTAGGATTTTTTTGAAGAACTTGACTTGATAATGTGCAAAAGTTTATATATTTAAAAAAAGGCTTTAATTCTAACTACCTTATTTATCTTTGATTTGGCACAGTTTAGAAGTCAGTTGTAGCATCTGGAGTTGACTCTTTAACTTTTGATCCAATCAGTTTAGAGGCAAGTCACATTGTTATGACCACAAGCTAACATCTCGTATAACCACCATGTGCAGCACGGACAGCAGGTAGACAGAGTGGTCGTGAGTCAAAAGGTTGCTGGGAGGTTGGCAGGGGTATCTGGAGCCATGCGGACTGCAGTGTATCCGACAGCTGCTGAAGAGTGTATGGTGGAGGATCCAGACGGCGAACATGGCGATTGAGGTGGTCCCACAGGTGTTTGATAGAGTTCAAATCCAGGGAATTTGGAGGCCAGGGAAATACTTGGAAGTCTTCATCATGCTCCTTCAACCACTCCAAGACAATTTCCTGCTGGAAGATCCCATCTGCACCAAGGAAGACAGTCAACATGTATGGGTGTACTTGATCTGCAAGGATGGATAGATAACCAAATCGGTTGAGAGCGCCTTCCAGAGGAATGAGTGGCACCCAGACAATGCCAAGAAAACATTCCCCAGACAATAACGCTGCCCTTACCAGCTTGTGTTCTTCCAACAATGGTTGCAAAGTGTTTGTTCTCTGAGCTTTCGGGCCTCACATGGCAACATCCGTCCAGTCGATGAAGCAGAAAACGCAACTTATCTGAGAAGGCAACAGCCAATCAGAAGAAGTCCAATTTGGGTACTCTCGTGCAAATTGAAGCCATTTCTGATGATAAACCATCATCAGCATGGGTGCATTGCCCCATACGCATTAGGGTTCGCTGTATTGATGTTTTAGACACACATCTGATAGCCCCCTGGTTCATTTGGATGGTAAGTTGCCCAACTGTAGCATGTCGGTTGGCCCTCACACACCTTCTCGACTGACCTTCACCTTGTATATTAAAGGCATGTGGCGCGGCACAGTTTCCACGCCGTTTATTCACAATGGTGCCATTTGTCCAGTTATGGTACACTTTAACTACAGCAGCATGTGAATAGTTCACAAACTGTGCTGGTTAATATGTTTGCAGAGTGCCTACATGCCACCTAATATACCCACCAAGCCAGCTCAAGACGTGTGCTGTATTTGATTGGCTATGCGCTGCTGACGTCAAAGGTAGACAGTGGTCATAATAATGTGACTCAACCCTGTATATATATATATATATATATATATATATATATATATATATATTAATTTTTTTCATTTATAATCTTCTGTAAGTGTTCAATTTAAAATAAACTTTTACATGAACTTGCCCTTTAATTTGATAAAGTTGTCAAGTACTTTCCAAGTGCAGACTTTATGGCATGTAGTTGCTTTTTAAAGCAAGCTATGAAGTGGGTTATTTTCCAATTTTATTATACCAAAGTATAGCTCTCTTCTGAGCAGTCATGGGCCAAATTTACTAAGATTCTCAAAGACTTCAAATGATTCTGTGATTCGGAATGGAGTTCCCAAAAGGCCAACAAGGCTGAGGCATAGACTAGCAGGAAATCCGGGAGACGAAAGGGCAGAGCTATTGCTAGTGCAGGAGGAACAATGCACCGGGGCCCTGCTCTGAGGGGCCCCACTGCTGTGTATTTTTTTTATTTTTTTTATTTCTGTAGTGTAGTGGGGCCCTCTTTCTCTCTACCTTTCCTTATTTTTGTGTACTCGCTTTCTATCTCCCCTTTGTAGTTATTTTATCAGAGAGAACAGGGTGAAAGAACAAATTATTTGTGAAAACAAAAAATTGAGAAGTTTTTTTTTTTACTGATCTAAACTATGTTATGAAATCTTGACCATTAAATTGACCCTTTAAAGAACGAATACAGTTTCTCCTGAAGCTCTATGAGCACACAAGAAGATAAATATAAACTTAATATAATCTGAGGTTTTGCTATGCATTAAACAGGAGCACTGATCTGTATTCCAACCAAAGCAAATCCTTGCGGGATTATTAATGTTATGATTATTATAATAATGTTCATTAGGGTTTATTTTCTGAAAACTTTAATACCTTCTTAATAACAACAACAAAATGGATAGACAGAGAGCTGTCTAATTCTGTGCCACGCTGTAACACTTCAATGGCTTTATCTCCTGGCTTATTAAAACTATCTGGTATAATAACTTGGTGTTTCTTTATATATTCTGATCTGATTTGAAGATATTTAGGAAAAGCAGAGATTGAACTGACATATATTCATTAAAACACACAGAAAAGGTCCCAGTTATTACAGAAAATAATACTACACCTATAAATAAATATATATGTAAGTTGCTGTTACTAAAAATTAGAGTGTAAGTGGAAGCAAAAAAGGGTCACTTTAGTGTTCTTATAAAGGGGGTTCTAAAGAATAGTTTGGTAGGGCATAAGAAGAAAAAACACCTTTATTTAGACTTCAACTCTGCTTTTATATAATTAATTACTATTTTTTAATCATGCCCCCAGCAGTATGAGCTCCTTATCTATCCACCCCATGAATAATGTAATGTCTCTAGAACTAGAGCCGCCCAGAGGGGAATGCTCTCCAAACAGTGTTACTGTACTTGTAGTATGATAGAGGGAGGCACCTAGACAGTGTATTTGTGTGCATTGCTAGCAGCTCTTGTTACACTACTGTCTGCTATAAATGTGTAGTCTCAAAAGGTTTTCAGTGTGGTACTTCCCCATGGTGGATCCCACACCAGAGACAATACATCATTGAGTGGGTGGAGAGTTACAGTTTGGGGCCCTACCTAACTATTCTTTATAAAGAACTAAAGTGGTCTATTACGCATGAAAGTTTTGGTGTTTTAAGCATAAATTATCCACACCGGACCTCACTTCTCTCTAAATTTCTTTATTTTAGGCTATTAAGTGCACCATAGGGGTCATAAGGAGGAAGAGCAAGTCTAGTTAGATAAATAATAGTCACAGAGACTTCTACTTACTGAAATCTTATTAGTGGTGAAGGTAATCAACACAGGGAACTGATGTAAAATAATTTAGGGCTCCTTCTCCTATCTATCTATCTATCTATCTATCTATCTATCTATCTATCTATCTATTATTAGTAGAATTATATAAAGATAATTCTATGGTCATAGCAAACACCCTCTTCCAACAGCCTCAGAGACGACTCTATACATGGACATCCCCAGTTGGACAATATAGAAATCAGATTAAATATGGAGCCAAAAATGGAGCCAAAGATGGAGGAGCTCTATGTAGTTAACAATAACAAGACCTGGAGCTGTCTGAGGCTCAGATCATGAACTTCTTGAAAAATTCAGACTAAAAACAAGGAAAAGAGGGAAAATCATCAGACCAAACAGTTACAAGATAAATAATATCCCTTGTTAATGATGGATTGCCTGAACAACTTTAGCAAGAAGTTTGTGACATTGTCTAGAGCATAGCAACAAAGAATATCCCTAAAAGAAAGAAAACTAAAAAGGTAAATAGGAAAAATAAGAAATCTTTCAAGAAAACTGGTGGTCTCAATGGAGACGTGCATGCCAAAGTGAGAGTGATAAAAGAAAAATATGTTAGGGACTTAACAGAGGCAGATCAGATAATGAAGAGGTGGCAGGAATGCACAGATGACCTATACAGGAAGGATCTTAACAGCAGTGATAACCTCAATCGTTTGTCCATTGAGCTGGAGTTAGATATCTTGGATAGTGAAGTGAGATGGGACCCAGGATGTCTTGCTGATAACAAGGTTGCAGTAGGTGGTGGAATCCCAGCTGAAAGGTTTAAAATCTTGATGATGATGTGAAAGTGTTGCTTGCATTATGCCAACAAAAATTGGAAAATTAAAGAGTGGACAGTAGATTGGAAAAGTTCAGTCTACATCCAAATCCCCAAAAAGGCAATGCCGGAGAGTGCTCCAATTATCAAGCAATTGCATTAATTACAAATTCCAATGTAATGCTTAAGATCCTGCGGCTTCAACAATATATGGACCGAGAACTACCAGATGTGCAAGCCGGGTTTTGCAGCAGCAGAGGCACAAGAGATCTAATTGGATAATAGAGAAAGCAAGAGCGTACCAGAAAAACATTTACTTCTGTTTCATAGACTATTCTAAAGCTTATGACTGCGTGGATCACAACAAAATGTGTCAAGTTCTTAAAGAGATGGGATTACCAGATCATCTCATCCGCCTCCTGAGGAATCTGTATGTGGACCAAGTCACAGTCAGAACCAGAAATGGAACAACAAAATGGTTCAAGATCAGGAAAGGAGTGCAACAAAGTTGTATTTTATTAAACTTTTACATGGACTACATCATGCGTAAGGCTGGACTGGATGAATCCAAACCAGGAATGAGTATTGCTGGGAGAAATATCAACAACCTCAGACACGCAGATGATACTACTCTGATGGCTGAAAGTGAGGAGGAACTGAATGACCTATTGATGAAGGTGAAAGAGGAGAGTGCAAAAGCTGACCTGCTGCTCAACGTTAAAAAGATGATGATCATGGCAAACAGCAATCTCAGTTCCAGGCAAATACACGGGGATGAATTGGAGGCAGTGACTGATTTTATTTTCCTGGGCTCCAAGATCTCTGCAGATGGTGACTGCATCCATGAAATTAAAAGACATTTGTTTCTTGGGAGGAAAACTATGACAAGTCTGGACAAGCTATTAAAAAGTAAAGATATTATACTATCAACAAAGGACCACATAAAACAGTGGTGTTCCCAGTAGTAATGTGTGAGAGCTGGACTATAAAGAAGGCTCAGCACTATGGAACTGGTGCCTTTGAATTGTGGTGTTGAAGAAAGCTGCCAATCCAAGAGTCCCTTGGATTGCAAAAGGATCTACAGGAAATCAAGCCAAACTATTCACTGGAAGGTTAGATCATGAGGTTAAAACTCAAATATGTTGGCCATGGTGGGAAAGATTGAAGGCACACAAAGAAGGGGATAGCAGAGACGGAGATGGATAAATGTGGTCATTGAAACAATGAGCTTGAGGGAGCTCAGAGGGGTAGTCGTTGACAGATGTGCCTGGCGTGCTGTGGTCCATAGGGTCATAGAGAGTTGAACATAACTGAACAACGAAAAGGAAACATATTGTAAGTTTGTTTTTAGAACCAGTACTTTAATGCCGACTGCCTATAAAGTACACAACACTTTTGCCTTTTCTTTGAAGTGCTTTCGCCTTTGTACTAAAATTGCTGAATCCTAGCCAGCGGCCATTTAACCTCCATTTACAAAGAAATAAAGCAAAATTGATGTTGATTTGGATCTGCTCGGGGGATACTTTTGATCCATAAAATGCCTCTTTGCCGGCAATTTGCGGCGCTTCGCTGTCACATTGGTGAGACTCGGCCCTGATAAAGATAAAGCTTTATGGCCGGGGCGTTTGTGTCTAACAGCAAAGTAATGTAACATTTTCATTTGGCTGCAATTAATGTTAATGCCTGCTATGAAAATTGTCATTAAATACCATTTTAAAATCCATTCAATTTGCATATGCAAACCCCATTTGCAATCAGGTGAAATACACACAAAGATGGGCACTATATTCTAATCTCTGGCCGTTTGCTTTTCCTATAATACAAACACCCTCCAGCTTTCCTGCAAATACTGCAATTGAAAGGGCGCCTGTAAAGACCCAGCTTTTAGGTATAAACAGCGTTTCGCTTTATTGCCATTTAAAAAAAGTGTTTTGACAGAAAACTTGGAAGGTTTCTGGTTATCACTAGAAATATAATATACCTATATACCTCTTAATTGTTGTGTACTTTATTTTATTTAGAAGTGTTTATTTCTGCCTAAAATCTTTAACTGACTTTCCACTCTGCAGCTCATGAAGACAGTGTACTTTTAAGTATAGAAGGCCCTATTCTATTGGCCAAATCATAGATTTATACGGACTTAAAATCACTCTTAATATTGCCACAGATTCTATTAGCTAATTGCAATCCGATTAAGAGTTACCCGCTCACAATCACTACGGGCCGGCCAAAGAAGCAAAACCAGACTTAGAACCCCATTGGTTTTAGCATAGCTTGAATATTATGAGCACTAACTATTTAAAGTTTCACAAAAACTATATCCGTATCGATAACTCGCAAATAAAGTCTGACCCGCAACTGAAAAAAGTATCACGTTTCTGTCAAAAATATTATGAGTACTAAATAGGACTCGCGCAGGCTTTTTCAAACACTATTAGAGCTGTAACAGCAATTAAACAGATAATACTGTACTTTAAAAGCATGGAAAGGCATTGAAGGATAGTAGAATTAATTGCACAGCAGTCTCAAACCCACAAATATGCAATTAAACAAAATATATATATTTTTTAACTGTTATTTCTGAGTAATATCGACCCTGGGACTCAGGGGGTTAATACATACCATGAAACCCACATGGACTAAAAAAGATCTAATGCATTTTATAGATTGCTAGATTGCGAGCCCGATTGGAAAATATTACTTATTGCATGTACATAAATATATATATATTTAAATATTTATATTCACATTTACATATAAATCTACAGAGTAGGGCCACAGGAGACCCACGGGGGGCCCTGGGGACCAGCAGGAGGTCTGCAGGGGCCTCGGTGCCTTGCACCGGTTGCACTGGCAGTTGCTCCGCCTCTGGGTTAGAGGCAATTGCAGGCTTCTAATAGAATAGGGTTCAGAGTGTGCAGTGACTCATAGTAACCAATCAATGGTAACATTCTGCAACATGCTCCTTGTGAGGGGTCACTGACAGGCTAATTTGAAACAATGCACTTCACAGCCTATGTTTTCATAAACTTCAGATGGCAGTCCCGAACATGAAAATATTTTATGATTTTAGGCAGGAAAAAAATCATGTTTTACACACTTCATAATAAAATAAAACACATAAAAGTAAATAGACACATAGGTATATTCTATTCCAGAGACCCTCCATGTCCCTTTTAGGCTGTATTTCCTCCCTTCTTTTACAAGCAATGCGACGGTGTCAAACATATGTCCTTAAACTACAGATTAGCAGCCATTTCCAACCTACAGTTGGAAGAAAAACATCAACCTTCAGTGTATGTTTTTTCTCAAAATATACCGTAAATTTTCTATTTATAATCAGTTACAAAAATGTTTTATTCTAACCTTATGGGAAGCAGCACACAAGGCACATCTTGTGTCTGGTTGTGCTCATCCATAAGGTTTTCATGGCAAAGATACTGGAGTGGGTTGCCAGTTCCTTCTCCAGTGGATTGTCTAACCCCTCTGCTATCACCTGTCTATCTTGGGTGACCCTGCATGGGTCATAGCTTCATTGAAGTACACAAACCCCTTCACCATGACAAGGTAGCGATATAGAAGCCCATAAGTAATATCTTTTAAAATGTTTATAGTAATAAACAAATCTATGTCTCTAAAATGGATTTTTGTAATAAGTCTAGTAAGCGTTACCACTAATTATGGTGAACCTGTATGTTAAACTTAATATTTCAAATCATTTTCTTTTTATATTCACCTGCAGCAGCACTACACAGATTATAGGCAGCTATTTCTGTGCATATCATGTAATACACAGAATGCAACTTTCCTCACTGTAGACAGGAAGAAGGTCTGTTCAGATTATATAAACAGAGTCACAATACTGCAATAAATTAAAAGATTAAATGCTGCTATGCTAATTATTAAAAGTAAAATAAAACTTTAGTTAAAGGTAAATCTAAGTTTATCTGCTTTTGCCCTTTTCTATTCTAATCATTGAGTCATTCTATACACATAAGTTTTATTTTATAAAAAAATAAATCTGTGTTTTCCACACCCACAGAGCTGCTTACATAGGCACAGTGTACCTTCCAATGGAAACACTGCATTTGGGTGCAGATTTTAACCCTTTACTAACCTTCAAGCCAGCAGCAACTCAATACAAAGATCTACAGAGCAGTGTCTGGCTCCTCCTGCTTGCTTGTGCAGGACAACACATCCCATGATTCCTTCCTGTGCAAACTACAATCACTGATTGATACAATGTATTAGCTGTCTGTGATTGGCCAAAACGAATTATGAATGTTATTAAAATGTTAGCAGAGATTTCCAAGAGTGTTAATCAACTCAAGAGATTTAACAAACTTTAGGGTAAGTATAATTTCTTACTAATCGTTATTAATTAAAATTACAGAGCATTGTACACTTGAAGTATCAAAGCAGTCACAGCATAGCGAAACCATTTCAGATAGATACCGTATTTATCGGCGTATAACAAGCACCGGCGTATAACACGCACCTCATTTTAAGAAGGAAATTTCAGGGGAAAAAAATAAATTTCAAATAAAGAACTTTGAAGCAAAATCCTCAACCTCAACCTCCCTCCTCATCCTCAACCCCCTCCTCAACCTCCCTCCTCATCCTCCCTCCTCAACCCCCCCATCCTCAACCCCCTCCTCCACCCCTCTCCTCAACCCCCCCATCCTCATCCTCCTTCCTCAACCCCCCTATCCTCTACCCCCCTCCTCAACCTCCCTCCTCATCCTCAACCCCCCTCCTCATCCTCAACCTCCCTCCTCATCCTCAACACCCTCCTCAACCTCCCTCCTCATCCTCCGTCCTCAACCCCCCCATCCTCAACCCCCCTCCTCAACCTCCCTCCTCAACCCTCCCATCCTCAAACCCCCCCTCAACCCCCCCATCCTCATCCTCCTTCCTCAACCCCCCCTATCCTCAACCCCCCTCCTCAACCTCCCTCCTCAAACCCCCTCCTCAACCCCCCATCCTCAAACCCCCCTCAACACCCCTCCTCAACCCCCCCATTCTCATCCTCCTTCCCCAATCCCCTATCCTCAACCCCCTCCTCAACCCCCCTATCCTCAACCCCCTCCTCAACCTCCCTCCTCATCCTCCCTCCTCAACTCCCCATCCTCAACCTCAACCCCCTCCTCAACCTCCCTCCTCATCCTCCCTCCGAAACCCTCCCTCCTCAAACCCCCTCCTCAACCCCCCTCAACCCCCTCCTCAAACCCCCCATCCTCATCCTCCTTCCTCAACCCCCCTATTCTCAACCCCCTCCTCAAGCCCCCTCCTCAACCTCAACCCCCCTATCCTCAACCCCCTCCTCATCCTCCCTCCTCAACCCCCCTATCCTCAAATCCCCCTCAACCCCCATCCTCATTCTTCTTCCTCAACCCCCCTATCCTCAACCCCCGCCTCAACCTCAACCCCCCTATCCTCAACCCCCTCCTCAACCTCCCTCCTCATTCTAAACCCCCCCTTCTCAACCTAAACCCCCCTCAATATGCTAATGACATGGCGCGC
The DNA here is from genome assembly GCA_027410445.1 of Discoglossus pictus. NCBI lineage: Eukaryota > Metazoa > Chordata > Amphibia > Anura > Alytidae > Discoglossus > Discoglossus pictus. The sequence goes on from CM050168.1 coordinate 35,409,769, forward strand.
ATGTGACGTCACATGCGCGCCGGGTCAAGGAGCGGAGAGGAGGTTGGAGCAGAAGCAGGTAAGTGAGGGGGAGGTATTTAGGGGGGTTTAGGTTGAGGAGGAGGGGGGGTTAGAATGCGGAGGGGGGTTTAGAATGAGGAGGGGGGTTGAGGATGAGGAGGGGGGAGGGAATATCGGCGTATAACACGCACACATCATTTGACCCCTATTTTCAGGGAGAAAAAGTACGTGTTATACGCCGATAAATACGGTATATATATATATATATATACTTAGCTACACTATTTGAGAGACTCTGTTAAAGGGACAATGTCTCCCCAACAGAAGATGGTTTCATCTTAAAGAGCATGAAAAAATGGCTATTCATTGTACTAGCTTTTTTTTCTCTACAGTAGATCATTCCTGAGAAATATAGCACTGTTTTTTTTGCGGCTGGGTACGGGCAAGGAGACAATGATTCCAATTAGCATATCAATAAGCAGCTTTTTAGTATTCAGTAGCTTCTCATTTGCAGAAAAAATACAGCACGTCTAATATTGAATTTCTTAGGAATTAAAAAAAAAAAGTCTAATACAATGTAGAATTAATTTGTAATGCTCATTAAGAACAATCTGGGGGTGAAGATTCCCTTTAATAATCTTGTGGGACAAAGCAGAAACTTTAATTATATTGATGCACATTAAAATGCAACCAGCAGCTGGAATACATAGAAATTGAAGCTTGAAATTAAACGGAATCAAGTTTTTTTTAAGTTTTTTCTTAAAGAGCATGAAACTAGCTATACATTGTATTAGTAGTTTCTACTCTACTACTCAACTTCTCTTCTTACAACTTGTCCACAGGATCATATTCCATCACAGCTAACCCCTCCCATCTCTACCACACTTATACTGGCTCTCACATCTCTTCAACCTTTCCCTAAACACTGGTATCTTTTCATCATCTTTAAAACATGCCTAGAAGATTGTTTATTTAGTGTCTCCTTCTCTGGCACCTTTTCTTGTCCTTGCTGTCTATTGGCATACCCTAAGGCTCAGTCCTAGGACCCCTTCTCTTCTCCATCTATAGATAATTCCTTGATACCATAATAAAATCTTTTGGATTTCAGTATCACCTGCCATCATCACTCCCACCTCCCAGGTACGTTGTCTTCGGGTTCTACTGGATCCTGACCTCTCTTTCATTCCTCACATACAATCAATAACAACATCTTGTCAGTTGCACCTAAAAAGTGTCCAAAATATGTCACTATCTTACACAAGATACAACTAAAATTCCAATATATTCTGTCTCCACTTCGATCCATAATGAACGCCTCCGCTAGACTTATCTACCATACTCAGCGCTCAGCTCCTCTCTGTCAGTCACTCCACTGGCTTCCTGTAGCCTCCAGAATAAAATTTTAAATCATGGCCCTAACTAACTCCAACAATATTGCCTTCTCTTATATCTCTGCTTTCGTCTCAAAATACTCCCCGAACCGCTCTCTTCACTCTGCTAATGACCTTGTTCCTCCTCTCTTATAACTTCCTCTCACTCCCACCTTTAGGACTTTTCTCGTGCTGCCCCTATTCTTTGGAGCTCTTTGCCTCGCTCCACTAGACTCTCATCCTGCCTCAAATCCTTCAAGACCTCACCTGTTTACAGACGCTTATCACCTTCAGCCTTAATATGCACAACTACCTACTCTACAGCATTATAATTCTCACACTGACAATCTACCGTGCAACACACAGCTTCCTCCACTTGCTTGAGTCTCCACACTGCCATCTTGCATCTGTCACCCTCCTGTATCACACCCAAATTCTTTAGACTTTAAATTTGCAAGTTTTCAATCTTATGAAAACAAGCCTTATATGAAAACATTTAAAGGTAATATTTTGCAATATATTAATTTTGCTTTTGCCTTGTACTTAACCCCTGTATAGCATTACAAATACAGGATAATAATAATTATAAGATTTTTATTACAACTAAGACCTCAGCTGGATCCTTTACATTTCTGAATGAGTTTCGCCGCACTACACTTCTTTCCAAAAGCGAATAATATAGCTTAGTTTATCCTAAATAAATCAAAATATTCTCCAATGTGTGAGCCACATAGCTGTGTTTATCTAAAATGGTGCACAGACATGGGAGTGTTTCTGGCTGTGCAGACGGTACATTTCACAAAGTGCTTTCCCAATTTAGCTTTTGGTTTCCTAAAACCTGCCGTTTTTGCTGTTAACATTTAGGTCCATTTAGGGCCATTTTAGGCCTTACCCACAGCTCTCGCCCGGCTCTCTGCTGTTCCACATATGAATTTTCACAACAGCAGGTGAATTTGCAAAGTTAAATGTTTTCTTTTATTTAGTTTCCTCTTGGGCCATCAGACCACCTAAAGTGCTAACCAATCTTGACAAACATTTTAATGTTAGATAGTTGCTTTACTCTGTGAAGAAGACTTTCTTGCAAACAGGAAGATGTATACATAGGTTGATGTATAATGCAGAGAATATTAAGTTATATCATTCCTGGAGAGAGGCACTTTGGACACAGAAATCCTGACCAGTGTGTATCTGTGTTGTGAGAAGCTTTTTAGCTAACATATATGATTGCAAGCTCTTAGGCACAGCAGGAGTTAATATGCCCCACATGCCCACTACCTTTTGCAGTACCCAGTGTCTGTATTATTACGTTGCTAGCCTATTCATACTGAGAAATAACAGGTTGTTAGAACTCTATTACATTGCAGGTATTAAAAGGGCCACTATAGTCCAAAAAGTGCATTTAAAAGATTGTGTTTTATAAAATGGAAAATAAATTATATTAATTGAAAACAATAACAATAAAACAACAGACATGCACATAAATAAACAGTGTGTTTGAGCCACCTTTATCTTACCGGCAAGTTAAGAGGAAGTGTAAACAAGAACCGAGAACCTGTTAATTGTGATTCCTTATCTGTTTTGCATTAAGTCCAATGGGAACATGAGCACAATATGTTGCAGTTGATACACCCATAAGGTTCACTGCTGCCCTCTTTCCTGTTACTTATTAGGAGACGGAAGGAGAAAAAAGTCCACACAAAATAAAAACTTTTATAAATGTTTAAAACGCTATATTTAAATGCATGCTTGATTTTTTTGGACTATAGCGGCCCTTTAAGCACTTACAGCTCAAATCACATTTTTAGAATATGCTGCTTTAAAGAACTTGATATGATTTTTTGTAGAATGTACAATTTAATGCCTAAATCTTTTACATTCTTACCAATTGGTTCCATTCTGCCATTAATTGCCACCCCCTTTTTTATCAATCCAGGGCTCAAGCCAATACTATGCCCCAAGACGAGGTCTTAGATATTCTTAGATATTGTACCCCGAATAAGTTACAAGGACAGGAAAATGGACCACCAAGGTAAAAAAGAACCTAAATAAAAAATACTATTTAAAACAAAACAAAACAAAAGGCAGTGAATGGATTCAAACCCAGAGCTACCATTTAATAGCCAGTTACCATTAGACTATGTGCATACTTTGCAATAGATGAACCAGAATGATATATCTAATGTATGGCTAATATTGGAAATGTAATGTAATGTAATGTGTATTCTGCTGAAGCAGGGGAATGCTAGGAGTAGCCTAACTTCAAATACTTACGACTTAGATAATCTATTTTAAAAAGAAAATCACTTTTCCAAATGCTTTCCTAACACCCATCTGTATACAGACCTCATTGACCCTTTTTGTGTTAGGGGCCCTTGACTCTAATGGCTGGTACCATTAAAGTGTTGGGTGTCTCTTTGTACAACGAGGTCGGCATTTAATGCAAATTTTTCCGTATTGAGAAAATATTTGTTAATAATCCCTTTATACCAGGGGTGGGCAAGTTCGGTCCTGGGGGAGCACACACATTCTGGATTTGAAGATATCCTTTGCCAATCAGGATGACGAAAAAGCAATATCCTCAAATCCAGGCATGTATGTGGCCCTCCAGGACTGAACTTGCCCACCTCTGATTTATACTTTTTTAAAGTATTAATGGGTGTTTATACTGCTTCATTTGCCCCGCTTCAATAAGTATGGCTGAAAACACAACCGCTATATAGCACTACATCATATACCGAAATAAGCAAAAAGCATTCTGCTCCATTGTGGAGCATTCAATTAATTTTTTACCTTGAGGGGATCCCAAATGTCATGTTGGGGGGTAAGCGGACTCTAACATCTTTAAGCACTCCCTCACGTGGTTTGCGCCAGATATGGTGGCTTTTGCGGTAAATGTAATTTTCTCCTGCAGTCACCATTCCAGATTTTACTGCCTCGCGGTTCAGAGATACATAGTGGGGCTCCAATATTATCACCCGAGGTATGGACGCAACTGTATCCCAGTGACCTGTAGCTGTGGAAAAAGAGGAACAAGAGTAAGGGATGAAAAATGGTCTACTTTTACTGCCATGACTGCATTGGGCTTTTATGCTGTCCTAGACAATTCATATTTGTACGTAGTAAAATCCAGGAAACTTCCATGTCTCTTTAAGGAACCACTCAACCCAGGAAATATTTTACTTTGAATCAAAATTAATCTCTTCTATACTTTTTTATAAACATTTTATTGAAATATATTAAATATTATGGCCGTACTCCTTATTTTGTCATTATTGCTCAGTATAGGGGCTGCCATTTGCCCTGCAGCCCAAGTAGTTGGTAGTGGCTGCAATACTGATTAATTTGTGCTCAGGCTGCAGTGCATCTAAAGATGCATCTACAAACACTATGGGTTGCTGACTGTCCTCTTCACTATGAGTCACACACATCTGTACGTGGACAAAATGGAAAGCCCCTAAAGACAAGCACTACTACTTTGAAATGCATGGAAAAATATTTACTGTCAATCATGATTTAAATGATCTTATAAATACTTTGCATACATACTAAAGTAGATCTATGGGAAAAAGACTTAATTTAAAACATTTAAATTGCCATGATATTAAATACATCTGTTTATACTACATACCTTCAGCCACTCCGCCCTCCTTCATATTGCTATTCATTCCATAGGTGAAATTAGGCCCAGGGACAGTGTAGCATCTTGTCTTTATCTTCCCAAGTTCAGCCTGGAAAAAGATTGAAACATTAAATGGGGAATAGTGATTTTAATGCTTAGTAAAATTGGTTACAGTCATCTTAGGATTGGCATAGATAGGCCCCTATTCAATTGCAAGCCCGCAGTTTGTTATACAGGCCGTTTGTCTGCGGGCTTGAGATTTGCTACAATTACAAAGCGATTCAGTTGTACAAGCCTGTTTTCCGGGCCGAAAGGCGAAATTGTAAACCATGCATCTGTAAGTAAGATTTCAGATCATGATCAATTAAGCAAGCCCGTAACTACCAATTTAGAAACAGCCTATAGTAAATGAGACCATCATCATGATGTTAGTAAAACATGGAGGTTAAACCACAAACAATTAGCATTTAGAGGTCCCATATGCGATCAGACTCGCAATCAAAATAATAAAAATGAATGGCGATACTGTTATAGTCCATGTGGGTGGCCAGATATGTATTAACTCATTGATTCTCAAGATTGATATAACACCAAAATGAAACATATATTTTTTTATTTTTGATTACAGATTTGAGGGTTTGAGACTGTTGTGCAATTAATTCTAATGTCTTTCATTGCTTTCCCCGTTTTTTAAAGTGCAGTATTGATTTTTTTTATTTTCATTTACAGTGCGATGAACAGGGGTTAAACCCCCTTGCGAGTCCTATCTGGTACCCGTAGGATTTTCTTCTACATTTGCCATTTACGGGTGTGACAACAATTGCGGGCTTGAGGAATTGTTGCAATTGAATAGCGATTTGTGATTCTAGCGATTGTGGGCTGTAAGTTACGACTTTGACAACCTCAGGGATTTTCAGCCTGTAACCCGTAGATCATTTGCGGCTTGCTAAAATACGCCAATTGAATAGCAAATTTGTTTACGGGCTCCATTATGGGCTCCAGTAACTTACAATTGCTCAGTTGAAGGGGACCATAGTGCTCAAATTAGTTGACAACACATTTACTTTAATTAGTTTTGAAGGCAACATGTTTTGGAACCCAAACCATTGGCTCCTTGCTCAATATTTTGTAATCAATTGGCAGCTTTTGGCGGTCTCCAAACGGCTTCCGAGTTACGGGCTTGAAAAAAATGGCGGCCGTTAAACATGTGCGTTTTTTGAAGCCTGTAACTCATTTCTGGCCCCGTAATGAGCGCATTCGGTGCTCATTGCGAGCCTCTCCCCCCCTCTAACTTTTGGGCCTTCGGCGCTCATTGCATTCCCTCTACCTTATGGGCCTTGCGATGAGCTCTGGCGCTCATTGCACATGTGAAAGCCCATAATTGTTAACATAGAGTGACCAACAAATCGTAATTACGACAACTATATATGTGATATAACTTGGCTAAAAAAGGCTTTCATTATTCAGCATTTAAAGAACCCCTATTAGGCGGTGCAGGAGGTTGTACTAATTGTAGTATTTATCTGCCTCCTTCCCAACAATTTCCATTGCTGGCAAGCCTTGACGGGTGTAGGATTTTGTTTTAGGACATGTACCTAGACAGATCTCCTCCCACCTCCTGGAAACTTAATAGGGGAATGAAAGAAGCAAATCTGTTAGGAACCTTTTATGAGTTAAATTAGATTTATTTTCTTCAATTATTCTAAAAACATTTGATTGAAAATCACTTATTAATAAGTAATTGAAACCCTACTGCATGAACACTACAGTGACCCTTTAATGCAACATGTTGCTTGATCGCCTTTTTCTCCTAAGAAATGGCCAAGAAGCAAGTGATAAGGAGCACAGACTACTTCACACTGATGTCAATATAAGACCCTGACATACAATGAGATGTGTTTAACAGTTATCTGCACATAATGGAAATTACTCTGCATCCTGTGAGACAAAATCCTTTAATTAAATTCCCCTTTCTTTTTAGATTTCCCTGGAGTTTCCAGGCTTTTTCCTGCTTCTGTTGGATACAATGCAGTAAGGAAAAAAGGAAACTGGAACTAACTATGGTCTCTTCCTATGCCCTAGGTGGGCGACACACATCATATTGTAAGCTCTTGGGAGCAGACATTTATGAAGTAATTACAATCACTATTGAGGTGCCATATGTAGATCTCATTATAGTTATGAAAGACAAGCTCTAGTCATTTTATATGTACTATGTAATATTGGATATTTATTAGTTATTAAGTGGAGATAAATGACAGCTGTGATGCTGGAGCTAGATGCTTTAATTAAACACAGATCGTTAACACAATCATATTCAGTCATCAATATTAAAGTCAATGGCTTATTGACTTATTGGTTTTCAACCAGGCTGCTTGTCTCCACCCCCTATAATACTAGACCTAAAGGGGTCTTAAAACCACCTTTAGAGTACCACGGTAGTCCTTAAAATATATTGTATGGAAGGTCTACACTTGAAAACGGGCAAAATGATTTTAAAATGAAGCTGGGAGTGTTCAACATGTGTAATGGAGATCTTTTTACAAGAACACTATCAAGTTGTTCAAAATACCAAATATAAAACATTTGTCCTTTAATGATCAATGGGTAATACAAAAAAATATCACAGATAAATTACTACTCTGCACCACCATACAGAGCAGTACTGTCCCGATCTTTAAGTGGGGGGGGGGGCAGATATTAATTTGGCGAGTGTGCTGGTGGGCTGGATTTATATTGGCTGGTGATCTGGAATTAAAATAACAATTAAAAAAACGTATATCTAAAAATATAAGATTATATATATATATATATATATATATATATATATATATATATATATATATATAGTAAATAAAAAGTATATTTGTGTTCACATTTGAATGTCTAAAACAAGTAAAAAAAATTGTTTCCTGGTCAGAATTTCAATGCACCACGCTCATTGGGTGGCTCGCAATGAGCGCCTTAGGCTATTTTGGGTTAGGATTTAGTGGCTTGGGTTAAGAGTTACTGTCTTGAGTGATGTCTTAGTGACTTGAGTTAAATGTTACTGGCTTGTATGAAGTGTTACTGGATTGCGTTAAGTCTTAGTGCTTAGGGCAGCCATTTTTTTTTTCGCTTCGGCGATTTTCTATCGTGAAAAAGGAAAAAACTTGTCTCAAATTTACTTGCAACCTCACTCGCAGGCTCCCTGGCTCTCACCCTGTGCTGTGTGTGAGTGTGTAAGTTAATTTGAGGCATATTTGTGTGTTTTTGCAGTCCTTTTCCATTCGGTGGTTCGGCCGTTAAAGTCTTATTTTTGCGAGCCCTGCAGTCCATCTACGTGCTTCGGGTCCCAAGTCATACGGGCCGTAATTTTGCAGGTGTCTCTAAGTCATTGCAGCTAAGTGGCGCTCATTGAAGTTAAGTCCCGCGTGCCTGAACTTGTAGATGAGCACCTGCGGCACTCATCACCCCCGCAATTAGCGCCTTCAACGGCTCGCCTCGCTTTGCAAGGCTCGCAGTTGCGGCCCTATGGGCTACAACCAGGCTCACAAAGCGTGACAACCCCGCAAACGTGGCCAACGTTCTTGCACTGACAACTATATATGTGATAGATTTGTTTTATAGTATATACAGATATATATTTTTTATATAGATATATAATGTATGTTTATATGCCAATTTATTATGTATGTGTGTATGTATATATATATATATATATATATATATATATATATATATTATTTTTTATTTATTTATATATACTTGCATCTGTGTGGGGCCCGTTCCTTAGCTTGTGTAGTAGATTTTGTGGGGAGATAGATTACCACAACAATCATTTAATTTATGGTGGGCAAAAGAGCGATAGAAGCATCCACCATACAGTAGTACAGTAAAAAATAGTATGTATGTGTTCACATTTGTGCTCATTTTGTCTAAAACAAGTTAAAAAACGTATTTCCTCTTCAGAATTTCAAGAAATACAGTTATTACACTGCATTCTGGGAACCTGGGTAGGGACATGCAAATGTGCCCACAACGGCTTTGCTCTTTAACTATATATATATATATATATATATATATATATATATATATATATTTTATTTGAAACAACTAAACATTTGTGAAATAATATATGATGTATCAAGTGTTTAAACTGTTACAAGTCTTTTATTTTACTAATATTAAGTTTATGACGAGATTCTCTCTGTCGGCAGTTTGTGGGCCATAGAAAACAATTGACGGGCCTCGCCTGGGCCACGGGCCCTCATTTGAATATTTAGAGAAATCAATTCCAATAGACAATATGGTGGTCCAGTGGTTAGGATTTTATGCTTTCACCTCTGCTACCTGGGTTTTATTCCAATTAGGGAACCAAGAGGTCACACCACCCTGAAGCCAAGCAGGGTTGAGTCTGGTTATTAATTAGATGGGAGACCACCTAGGAATACCAGGAGCTGTATGCTGTGGTCCACTGGAGAAGGAACTGACAACCCACTCTAGTATCTCTGCCATGAACATCAAAGTGGATCAGCATGGTGTGTTATGGTACATGAGGTCACGGAGAGACGGCCACGACTTAATGACACAAAACCTAAAAAAAATTTCATTGTTTCATATTTCTTTTAAAATTCTGTTCTGTTAGTTTTTAAAACACTCAAACAGAGTTAGCTGGACTCGGACTTGCACAGTACAATTTAATGAGCTTATGGGGAAATTTTCACAAGTTTTAAAAGAACCATAAATCACAAGCTCCCAGTAAATATTTTTAGAATATCTATGCTGCAATAATATATTTCACATGTTTCCCTTTAAGGTTATGTGTCTAAAGAAACCAAAGTAATAAGCTGACATTTACTTGCTGCGTCAAGCAGAATTTATTGTCACAGCAAGGTGCTTGCTATTTTTGGCCCTTGCAAAGCCTGCAGAGTAAATGCAGCTCAACAGTACTGTTAAATGGGTGACAAAAACTTTTATAACATGTATTGTTTGCAGTTCAAGAAAAAGAGACATTTGTTTGTCAAGTTTGTACCAAACTAACCACATTAACAGCTGTGTAAGCCATGGGCATAACACATTTTTGGGTATATTTGAACTTTTGAAGCCTCTGTTCGTGAATGCAGGAATCCATTTTGTGTTTGTAACATCTCTTGCTCAGAGCTGGATCATAAGGGTGTGTATTTTGGCTGTCAGTGGAGAAGTTCAGGCAGATGTCCAGCGCCTTTGTTAAGATAACTGGATAAGATTGAAATTGACACCACACCCTTTCTCCCTCAACAGTCCAAAAGCAGACTCCCTGTTTCAGGAAATGCAACCATATATCTTGCAAAAAGTAAACAACCACAGCACACACAAACACAACTTCCACCTATGTACAGTATAATGGATTCCATCACAGAGGCATTAAAGTGTACTCATATTTTATAATTAATTTTAAATATTTTTTTATTAAAGGCGACTATGTTGTTACATGGGACATCGAATCTAAGAACAAAGTTCCAATTTTTACTTTGATTCCAGTCTGTGGTCTCATTTTTTGTTTTTCTCAAAAAAAAATTACAACCTAACAAAGTAAAATAATCAAAACAAATGTATTAAACTGAGGAAATACAAAAGAGTAAGTTACTGAAAAATATAAGTTTGAAGAAAAATATTACTATTATTATGAGTCATTTATCATTCATTTTTATATTTTCCTTTTTATCCATTGTGACCATTTTTGTGTCATAGAGTGGAAAACAATTTTCTAAAGAATAAGTCAGTTTTTCTGGATATTCCACCATCAATTTTGTTAATAATTAGGTGCCTAGATAGAGTTGGCCTCCAATAAGTTGCAATGTGGAGTTTGATAATACCGAAAATAGTGGATTAAAGTGTTTACCTGTAACCTTTAAAGCTTTAGTGAATATTCCCAATAAGCACAGTTTGGGGGTAAGTGATAACGATCAGTCATAAATGTCATGGACCACGAAAGCTATTTGACTGTTTTTCTGCTTAATTCTGCTCTTTATTAGACTCAACATTTGAAAACAAATATTTATATATATATATATATATATATATATATATATATATTAAATAAATAGTACATTTGTGCTCACATTTGATCGTCTAAAACAAGTTAAAAAAAAAATTGTTTCATGCCCAGAATTCCAAGAAATACAGTTATTACACTGCATTCTGGGAACCTGGGCAGGGACAGGCAAATGTGCCCACAAAGACTTCACTCTTGTAATCCATTACAGTCTTAAACATGGCCTCCTTTAAGCACATGCCTGCTGCACTCCACAACATTGAGTAAAGCTCAGGGTGGATTATACACAAGCTAGGAATCCCATCCACATACAGCTGTTTCAAGGTTACTGCCTCTCATCAGCGTGGGGCCAGTTCCTCACTTGTGTAGTATATTTTTTGAGGAGGTAATTTATCACAAAAATCATTTAATGTGTGTGTAATAATTATATATATATATATATATATATATATATATATATATATATATATATATATATATATTTATTTAAATATAAAGATAAATACTGAATTGGTTGAAAATCTAATCATTTTTTTAACTAAAATGAGAATAATGAGTTCCCAGCGCGGAATCTGATACATAAATAAAAATTTAACCAGAAATGTATCTTTACATTAAAATATCAGGTAACTCCAATTCTGGTGATCGACGTCTAACACTCCATCCAGCAGAGAACTTGTGAAATGATGTCCTTCTCTGTGTTCATTACAATTTTGTAACTAATATTGGATTTAACAATTATAGGGGCTAATGAATATAGATATTCCACTGTTTATATAATATATATATATATATATATATATATATATATATATAGGTATTACACACACATAGGCCGTCTTCACTATTGTACATGAGAAAACTGTTCATTTTCTAAACAATTACATAATTATAAAATAAGAATATGTAGCTAGATAAGGCTTTGAAATCTATTATAGGACAAGATGAGGATTTAAGAAGTTTTGGGCCCACAAGTTGTTTGCGCGTTTTCAACATCTGGGAGGTGATCCCATAACATAACCCTGGGAATGTAGAATAATCCTCTATCAATCAGTGGGACATAATGCTCTGTATTGGCATTTAGGCCGGTGGAAAATCCCAAACCAAACTAACATGCAAACAAGGGGAGACAATCATTGGCTTTTTTTATTTAGTTTTCCAATGAACTGTCTTTGTCTGGGCCTGTGTGTTTCAGTTGTGAGCTGTCTGTAGGATTAAGTGAGCTCAGTTCATCATGAAGCATCTCCATGGTGAGGTCTGTAGGGGATTGGCATTGTCCCAAAAACCATACGGGATGCAATGAGCGGTGCCCTGGTCTGCATAGAGATTCCTTTCATGTAGATAGCTTGCAAGGTTCAATGGCCAAATTGATGGAGGCCTCGGATCCAGAAGATGAATTAGTAATGAATTGACTTTAATGAGATAGCCTACAAAGTCTTTGATGTGATCCAGCATTGAGTAAGACTCATCCTAAATGAGTGTGACTTGACACATCTGCATATAGTAACCCCCAGACCTCATCCTACTCATGGCTTCTGATGCATTCTTTTGGCAAATTCATAATTTATTAGAATTGTGAATTTAGTAGATCTCACACAAAATCCCTATCTACGTCTAGATGAATATCCTTCTGTGGGTGCCAGAAAATGTACAGTGGGTTGTCAATTATTAAGCAATTTATGTGGTTAGAAAAATAAAAAAAAAAAAAAAAACAACCATTAATTTTGTGACTTTATATACAATTTTTCTTTACTGTGTGGTTCCATTTTCTTTCCTGAGATGATTATTTCTAGGAGGGTTTGTCCTTGTAAACCACTAAGTCTTCCATTAGTCTTACAGATGCAGCCTACAGGTAAAAGCTTCCTCCAAATCACATCCCACCTCAGGAAGTAGATCAACAGGAATCTAAATGGTACATTATCCTGTACTATATTGCCACATAAAAGGTTGAATGATGTGTTTTGTTTTATATTCTTCCTATATACATATAGGAATGGAAAAAAAAATGTAACACTTTATAGAGATTATATGCTGGAAAATTACTTAGGAGCCCAAGACACCCACGAAATTTGGAACATGACAGTATATATATATAAAAAAATAAGCTAGCTACTTGCCCGTCAAAAATAACGGGATTAAAATTGTAAGGCTGGCAATGCGGTTTCCCACACAATGTGAGGCTTTGTTCCTCTGAGCACCTTTGGCGCTCATCACGAGCACCGCACTGAGCACCTTTGGCGCTCATTGCAAGCCTCTCCCCCATGTACTTCAACTTTCCTGCTTTGCACTGATCACCTTCGGAGCTGATCGCGAGCCCCACACTGAGCGCCTTTGGCGTTCATCGCGGGGCTTGCAATGAGCGCCTTCATCGTTCATTGCAAGCTTCTCCCGCTCATGGTGCTTATCGTGAGCCCTGCGATGAGCCCCTTCGGCACCTGGCTTTGCTCAGCCTTTTCCTCCAGTTTCAGAACCTTTTAAGTTTTTTGTCCGCCGTTTTTTTTCTCACTTAGCCAATTTTGGATTGACGAAAACCCCTAAATATGCCTCAAAATCGCTTGCAATCTCACTCCCAGGCTCCCTTCTGTCTGTGAGTGTGTTATTATATTTGTTAAATTTTTTAAGAGTTACCCGCTTGGATCGCAGTTGTGACCCTCACAATGCATCCTTCGCAACTCTCGCATCTGTGACGGCGCCGCTGGCTCGCCATGCTTCGCGTTACCAACATCGCAAACGTTACGAACACTGACAACTGTATATGTGATATATATATATATATATATATATAGATACATACATACACACACATAATATACATACAGGCAGGCCCAGAGTTACGGATGAGATATGTTCCTGAGGACATCTTTAAACTGTATTTTATGTAACTTGGATCCCTGACAAGTTATAATAAAAATAATAAAAACATTACTATAATGTGTGGTAATAATAATACAGTGTAATACTGTAATAATAATAATATTACCACTGTACTATAATAATAAGTTGCAGAAATTAGTGTGCTTTCTCTTTTAATTCAAATAAACAGAACATAAAAGCAAATTCATACAAAAAGCCTTGGGGACCAGTACGGGTCATCAGTAAGTCTGTAACCCCAGCACCACCTGCATATCTATCTATTATCTATCTATCAAACCATTATTCATATATCTACCTATATATATATATATATATATATATATATATATCCATCTTTGTATGTAATTCTATTGGCTTGCTTGTCTGTCTATCTATCCATCCATCCATCTATCCATCTATCTATCCATCCATCTATCCATCCATCTATCTATCCATCCATCTATCCATCCATCTATCTATCCATCCATCCATCTATCCATCCATCTATCCATCCATCTATCCATCCATCTATCCATCCATCTATCCATCCATCTATCTATCTATCTATCCATCCATCTATCCATCCATCTATCCATCTAACTATCAATCTATCCATCCATCTATCTATCTATTTATCTATGTATCCATCCATCCATCCATCTATCCATCTATCTATCCATCTATCTATCCATCAATCTATCCATCAATCTATCCATCCATCTATCCATCCATCTAACTATCCATCTATCCATCCATCTATCTAGCTATGTATCTATCTATCCATCTATCCATCCATCTATCCATCCATCTATCCATCCATCTATCCATCTAACTATCAATCTATCCATCCATCTATCTATCTATGTATCTATGTATCCATCCATCCATCCATCTATCCATCTATCCATCCATCTATCCATCCATCTAACTATCCATCTATCCATCCATCTATCTATCTATGTATCTATCTATCCATCTATCCATCCATCTATCCATCCATCTAACTATCTATGTATCTATCTATCCATCCATCTATCCATCTATCTATCCATCCATCTATCCATCCATCTATCCATCCATCTAACTATCCATCTATCCATCTATCTATCTATCCATCCATTCATCCATCTATCTATCCATCCATCTATCCATCCATGTATCTATCTATCTATCCATCCATCCATCCATCCATCCATCCATCCATCTATCTATCTATCTATCTATCATGTTTCAAGGGAGGTGTATATAATATACACCGAAATTCATTCATATTTCAAACTGACAGTTATAATACTCTGAACAAATTAGTAAATGGGCTCCTTTGGTTTTAAATAACTTGGTTAAATTGCTGTATCAGTCCCACCTCTTTCCTGCCTCCCACTGACGTCTGAACATGACACATATCTGGCTGCCATAGTGAGCACCCTGACAGCTGCCGCCATCAGTACAGCTTCATTAAACCTCGTTAACATGTCATCTTATTTCCTTGCCTCTCAGCACTAATTAAAAACAGCTTGTTGTACTTTCTCTTATTTTCTCTAAGCGCCTTTTTGAAATGATCCCCCTTTTACTGCCTGACTCAGAATACAGACCGAGCTTCTTAAATCCTATTAATTTAACTTGCTCAGAAAAAACAATTGGCACGGATTTCTGGAAGTGACTACATGAAGATTTAAACATGGGAGATATCGCTGATCTGGGATGTGTGGATTTATTTAAAAATCTAAATTTAAAATTTTCATATAAATAAAGATTTTGAGGAAAGAAAGGAACCATCAGGGCCATCTAGTCTATATATATATATATATATATATATATATATATATATATATATATATATATATATATATATATATATATATATACATATAGTAAATAAATAGTACATCTATGTTCACATTTAAATGTCTAAAACAAGTTTAAAAACCTGCTTCCAGATCAGATTTCCGAGAAAAACAGTTATTCCACTGCATTCTGGGAAGCTGAGCTGGGACATGCAAATGTGCCCACAAATGCCTCACTCTTCAATCCATAGCCATTATTAAACATGGCTGCCTTTCCTTTAAGCTTATGCATGCTGTATTACACAGCTTCAATGCAAAGCCAAGGTTGATATATATATGAAGCTTTGGCTTAAACTACACAAGGGTGGTGTCTAATATGGCTTAAGTTTCAAATATAGGCTATAACGAGTACTTTTATCAATTGTATGATCATTTAAAAAATAGTTTGTTTGTTTTTAAACATATATGTGCCCTGAATTTTGCAATTTTGACCTATTAGTTGGCCTTTTTGACCCATCCATTAAGAATAAACTGATATCTCTTTCTAATGGGTGATTATTACAAAAGCATCA
The DNA here is from genome assembly GCA_027410445.1 of Discoglossus pictus. NCBI lineage: Eukaryota > Metazoa > Chordata > Amphibia > Anura > Alytidae > Discoglossus > Discoglossus pictus. The sequence continues at coordinate 35,425,983 of CM050168.1, forward strand.
CTTGGTATTAACTACAGATCCCAATTAGTAACTAAGCTGATTAGTGTTTAGTCTTGACAGTTTTTCATAGTTTTATAATAGAGACAATAGAGCTACCGCCTCTAGGGGTAATTAGCAATTATTAGTAATGAATGCCCTATTAGAAATAAATATAAATCTCTGATTGGTGAGGAGATAAGAAAGTTTGATTAATAAGTAAATAGTGCAAACTGTAGTTTTACAGCAAGAAAATGTTTTTTTTTTTTCAATAATATGAAAGGATAACTGTGCTTGGTCATTTTCCTCTTCACCATTGCAAAATATGACAGCTGTAATCCCGCCACCAATCGACAGATTGGGGGGGCGAGTACCCGCGCCGAACATAGCGATGGCCTTGCTGTCGACTCAGCGCCGTCAAATTGCGCCATGTCGAAGGAGGGAATAGTTCTCTGCCTTACATCAAACATGACGGCACCTGAAAATTGACAGCGCCCTCTGCCGGATGGCTCCTGTAACTGCAGCGCCAGTGCTGCCGAAGACATGCGAAGGTGAAGAGAGATAGATCCCTGTGGTCATATTTTTAAATTTGCTATTTTTAAGTACTACAATTAAAAAATGCAACACGCTTTGGTCCTTTCCTGTTATGGTTACGGCACCAGACCGCGCTGCAATGTGGTGACCAACCACTAGATGGGGCTTTCGATATTCCAGCGCCATATCATAGAGTCAAGCCTTAGGTAAACTGTGAAGTTTAGGGTTAGTTTAAGGGTTAATCTACCATTCTAAGCTTAGAACTTTCTAACGTATCGGCAGCGCTGCAAAATATTGGCAGCACCATCTAGCGGACCTGTGCCGTAACTATAACAGGATACATCCCACGTTTTTACAATGTAAAAATAATACAGCCTATTATCTTATTATCTTTTACATGCAATTATGCCTCTGCGGAATCGACCATTTTGGCTTCTGTAGGTCAGCTTCTTGAGATGGTTTACCCAGCTGCTAATTTCTTACTGTTTGTTTCTAAAACTTATGTACAGAAATTATGACGCACTTAATTTATTGTTATTTTATCAGTTATCCTAAAGGTGAGGCTTCCACAATAATAACTAACTGGAGTGACTGGACTGGAATGTGCTGCAGAGACTGGGTGCAATATGCTGCAGAGCAGAGAATGGGGTGAAAAGTGCAGCAGAGACTGAATGTGCTGCAGAGACTGGGGTGGAATGCGTAGCAGAGACTGTGAGAATGTGCCGCAGATACTGAGGTGGAATAAACTGCAGAGAGAATGTGAAAGTTGAAATGAGCTGCAGACTTGAGGTGGAATGTGTTGCAGATGAACTCATATGAAAATACATAGCACCTTCTAAAATGCATACGTGCAAGACTACAAATCCCATGATTCTTTGCTGCAGAGACAGAATCCCCATACTTTCATACCAGATTGCAGCTGCCTCTGATTGGCCAACATGAATTATGAATTTTATGCTAATTTAGCTTGGATTTTCAGGGGAGTTCACTCTCCAAATCAACTGCCAGATTAGAAGAATATTTGCTAACGTAGGGTAAGTTTATTAATGCTTTTTTGGGGGGCGATTTCTGTTTCATGCAAAAAATGTTTTCATACACTACTGATTCTCCTCTATCAGATGCATTCGGAATCCATGAAACTTTCATATTTTAAATGATCCCGACTCAACATTCCCTCTGCCCACACAAGAAAAAATTCAAGTTTGTGCAGAATCAGAGTAAAAGGCTTCTCTATGTGGCAATGTTGGATCAACTGAAGATACAAAAGCTGGATCAGTAACAAAATAAGTCAGAATAGTTTAAAAACAGCAATAGTGTTATTTTTGTGGTCATTGATTATTTAAAAATGTTAATAGTTTAAAGCAGCCAATCAGGGGCCCAGAGGCCGGGCAGGTTCATTTTGGCATTGAATAATTAAACTTTCCCCTTCTGGATCGCTACCTTGTTATGGTGAAGGGGAGTGAAATTCAGTCAAGCTGTGAGCTATACCATGTAGGGTCACCCAAGATGGACAGGCTATAGTAGAGAGGTCAGACAAATCATGGAGAAGATACTGGCAACCCACTCCAGTATCTTTGCATTGAAAAATCTTATGGACAGGCACAACCAGAAACATAAAGATTGTCCCTGGCATGCTACAGTCTATAAAGTCACAAAGAGATGGACACGACTGAATGGCTAAGTAACAACAATTCAACTTTATAAATGTCAAAATGTTTTGTAAGCAAAATAATTCAATAATAAAATAAATAACGGAATACATGCAGCCTTTACATTTTTAACATTTCTATTCAATTAGAATTTAATGGGTGTTGCACATTACTGTTGCAAAACATATAAGGTATTATTTCATTAATTTTATACTAGTCGTTTACTTGTCATAAATGACGCTATAATATTACATGTGTCTCTCCCCCCTCCCCTTATGTCTTTTTCCTGCCCTCTCCTGTTTCTCTTCCCCCCTCTCCCTTCCCTGTGTCCCTCCCCCCCTCTATCTCCCCTGTGCCTATTCCCCTCTCCTTCCACCCCTGTGTCTCTTTACCCCTCTCCCTTCCCTGTGACTCTTTCCCCTCTCTCTCCCCTGTGTCATATCCCCCCTCTCCTTCCCCTGTGTCTCTTTCCCCCCTCCTTCCTCCCCTGTGTCTCTATCCACCTTTCCCCTCTGTCTCTTTCCCCCTCGTCCCTCCCCTGTGTCCCTTTTTCACTCTGTCTCTTTCCCCCCTCCTCCCTCCCCTGTGTCTCTTTCCTCCCTCCTCCCACCCCCGTGTCTCTTTTCCCCCTCTCTCTCCCGTGTCTCTTCCCCCTCCTTCCTCGCCTGTGTCTCTTTCCCCCTCTCCCTTCCCTGTGTCTCTTTCCCCCCTCTCCCTTCCCTGTGACTCTTTCCCCCTCCTCCCTCCCCTGTGTCTCTTTCCCCCTCTGTCTCTTTTCCCCCTCCTCCCTCCCCTGTGTCTCTTTTTCCTTTCCCCCTCTGTCTCTTTGCCCCTCTCTGTCCCTTTCCCCCCTTTTGTTCCTTGAGCAGTGAGCATGTGCAGCTGGTGCCACGCTTTGCGCATGTGTGACTGGCACCGCGCGGTGCCCACTGCGGCATGTACGGAAATCCATACAAATAGTTTGGGAAGTGTGCATGCCCTCCCCTGCAGCGTTACGCACACTTCACAAACTATATTAGTGATCCTAATAAAATGGCATAATTTCTAGTAAATATATAAATATAGTAAATATAAGACTACAGTGGTCCTTTCATAACATCACTTGATAACACTGCCTCCCTGTAGTTTTCCAGTGCCCTAGGCCCCAGCCTTATTTTCTTTTACCTATAAATGATAAAACAGAGTGATATCTGGTATCATAGAGCCGAGTTTCAGTCTGAAGCCCGAGTGTAACACTAATATATTCTGCTATTCTTCTTTGCGGTAGTTTCATCGGAGAGATGTGGGACAAGTACCTGCTATTCCTTCTCCTGCGACAGCTTGAAATCAAGCCCCTTATTTGCATTTACATGATATTGCTGTGCAGCTCGTGAGATGGGGAGATTTATTTGCCTGATGTTTTGATTACTCTCCTCCAAGAACACAATGAGCTACAAATGTGCCGGGATGCCAGGGGCAGAGGGGCAGTAACTCAGCAGCTTGGGGGGAAACAGTCTCATCTTGCTGCCAAGCTTTGTGCACTAAATGAAAATGTGGCGTCTTCCACGTCAAAGCAGACTCCCATCTGCAGCAATCCGGCATCACATATCCTGTAATTCAGGAATAACTTCACATATTTGTGATGCATGTATAAAACCAACAAAATCTAAATTATAAAATGTCTGCATATATAAGGTTCCCTCTTGTTTGACTTCAACACTTTCCAATAACTTGGAACATGGAGGTGGCAGACTTCAGATAAATCAAAGGACCACTGAAGACATTTTGTTGCATCTGAAATATCACATTTGATAATGTTGTACTTTAGAAGTACTACTTTACAGAAAGGGTAGTAGATAAGTGGAACAGCCTTCCAGTGGAAGTGGTATGATGAAAAAGTTAAGCAATCTAAGTTTGTCTGGGTTAAGCATAATGCTTTCTTGTGGACAACTGTTTAGATATATGGGGGGACTAGATGTGCCTTTGCGGTTTGCATGAAATCAATGTTTTTCTATGAGAGGAAAGAAGGAAATGGAACTGAAGTTTGTTATTATTGCAGCTTTTAGAATTTGACACTTACACCCTTCCCCTACATATACTCAGAAGCTTGCAAAGATGTAAAAGCCTCTCTCACACATACAACCTTCACTAAAAGTATCAAGGATGCCTCCAAGGACCAGAAGAGGCATCACAATTATTATTTGCTCTATTTTACAACTAGCATTCTGACATTATTGTCCAATTATGTTCTTAGTCAGAGTCACATTTTTCAATATATTTTTCAAATATGCATTTTTTCATTGTACTGTGGTCCTCAGGTGGTGCAGTGCCCGGGAACACTCCGATATAAGCTTGCCAGTGAGAGGTCCTGACATTGGGCAAAAGCTGCCAATGAACAGTTATTAGAACATTTTTCATCTCTACAGGACTGTTTATTATGTTAAAAAAATGTATTGTTCTAAATTCTATGGCATTTCAAAATCTTTCTAAATCATGAATTCTGAATTTAAAAAAATAACTGGCTAAATCATCATTGGGCCACTAAAATGCATCTGGACTAGATTATTATTATTATCCTTTATTTGTAACGCGCCAACATATTCTATAGAGCTGTATAAGGGTCTTGGGTACTTGGTGCTTTTTTCCCAAAGCACCTTCCAAGATTACAAACTCGCAGACTTACATGAGTCTTTCTGTTTCTTATCTGCCATCAACTTTGTTTTTCAGCGCTTCTAAGTTTACTTGGGGTTTCCTGGTGGTTCAGTGGTTAGGATTCAGTGCTTTTACCACTGTTAACCTGGGTTCAATTCCAAGTCAGGGAACAAAGAGGTCACACCACCCTGAATCTGAGCAGGGTTGGGCCTGGTCAGTACTGGGATGGCAGACCATCTAGGAATACCAGGAGCGGTATGCTGTGGCCCACTGGAGAAGGAACTGGCAGCCCACTCCAGTATCTCTGCCATGAATACCAAGTGGATCAGCATGACCATGGACATAAAGATGTCCTGGTGTGTTACGGTCCATAAGGTCATGGAGAGTCAAAAACAACTGAAACATTTTTTTTTATATTTCCATTAGAAATCAGCCATTGCAGCCTTCAGTGAAACACTGTGACGCTTACTTGGTTTGATTTCCGTATGTATCAGCACCCTACCATAGAAGACATCTGGAAAAAGGCACTCTGGATAAACACAAAATAAGCACAAATAGCCTGATTTTATCCCTTATTTTTAAAAACAAATAGACATCAACTTGTGCAATGTTTTTGTCAGGTTCTCTCATTAAACTGAAACTCTTGCTAAAAGCTTTATAATTAGACCAATTTAAATCTCTGATTTGTTTGTGGTTTTTCTTTTTATGATATTTTTTTTTTTGATAAAAGGCTGACACCGTTTGTAGAAAACCTGCCACTGGTGTCTATATTATTATTTGTTTCTTGCTGGTTTCCCCTGGATTTCTTTGCCCTAATCTGCTTGGCAACGTTTGAAGAGGAAACTCCTAGATGCACTAAACTTCAACGAGGCTGCTAGTGTCATAAATTGGCATATATATATATATATATATATATATATATATATATATATATATATATATATATATATATATATATAATTTACATATATAGATAAATACATAATATGTTGGCATATAGACATAAATATATATATATATGAAAATATATATGTATAAATATTAAAATTTTCATTATATTGGAGAATTCAAACAAAGAAATAAAAAAATAAAAAATATTTTGAGGGGCACTGCAATAATGGGCCCCAAAGAGCAGGGCCCAGTGCATTGTACCAGGTACACCGGCGGTAGATCCGTCCCTGCTTCCTGTCCTGGGAGTAGAGTTGAATAATCCCCACCAGATTTCTTTTGGCTCCTACGCCCATGGACATAAAACATATTTTGTGAACATCTGACATTTTGTAGTATTGCATTTAGTGTTTGTTACGTCATATCCTGATAGCTGGGTGATGTAAGTGTGTGCTTGTAGTTACCAGTCGAGGAAGGTATCAGGAAGTAGCCCAGAGCTTTTGTTTGATGAATGGATACAGTTGAAATTGACACCACACCTTCTCCCCTCACTGGCTCAGCAGACACTTTGCATCATTTATAGCCAGTGCAGCTTGTTAAGTATTCTGATGATGCATGGGAGTATAGAAGTAGCATAACATTTCAAAAGCTCATAGCTCAATTAATTTAGCAGCAATTTTAAAAAGGAAAGCACTTTTCCTGCATGCTTTTCAGTCCTCTATATGATTGTGCAGCTTACATATGGAGATTTCAGTGCAATCATAAAGGTTTATGTGATAACTTTGCTAGAAAATGATTCACCATAGAGGAGTTACAGAGCTTTCCAAACTCCAGCAGAGAATCCAGCTTTCTTGCCCTGCAGCTCATAGGATCAAGGCGGCTCACACAGGTAACAATTAATATCTCTTGCTGTTGTTTTTTTGTGTAGACACCTGTCCACTGCGACCTGATCCATAGCCACCAAGTCAACACAACTAGTTTCCTAAGCTCCTTCCTAACAACCTGCAGCCCATTAAAGTTTTGAGACGGATGCAGATTCGGTAAAATGCAAAGCCCCAGGGAGACACGACACACCTCTGCTGTTCCCTGAAGAAATCAATTCTAATCCTTTCTAAGAAGCTTTAAATAATTTGGAGCTGCCATATTGACTTATTAAAATGCAGCTTAGGCAGAGCTCTCCCTGCAATCCTTTTACAAGGAGGAAGGATGTCAAGTTTTAAAAATCATTCAGAGCTGAAGTGAATTATATACAACGGATAAAAGATACGCGTTCTTAACGGCATCTGTACTTATTACAGGAAAAACATTTCAAGGACAGGACCACAATAACATCTAACAACTGTACCAAGGTCAGGTACAAAATAGGGGGAGAGTACAGGACAGAGGTGGGCAACCCGCTCCCAAAGGGCCGCCAACAGTACAGAATTTCATTACCTCTCTGTTGTTCAGTCCTTTAGTCGTGTCTGACTCTCAGTGACCATATGGAGGCAGCACGCAAGGCACATCTGTGTTTCTGATTGTGCTAATCCATAAGGTTTTCTTGGCAAGGATACCGGAGTGGGTTGCCAGTTCCTCCACTGGACAGCGATTAGTCTATGGCCTGCCTATCTTAGGTGACCCTACATGGTATAGCTCACAGCAAGGTACTGATCCAGACGGGGATTACCTCTCTACTGGAGCACGATTGGATCAATCAGAATTAATTCAATTCAGTAACTTGTGTGTTATAAGACATAATTTGCCTATGAGAGGGGTGGGAGATAACAGAGTACAAGATGCAGGATTTAAACACTGTGGAGCAAATTAAATATAGAAATATAATAAATGATAAAGAAAATACCTGAATACCCATCTAACACTCCCATTCTATTTACTTTAAAAGCTTGGCATAATTACATTCAGGATATTCTTGTGCTTATACCAGGCAAGCTTGAATTCCTTAATTATTACTTACTAGCGAATTGCCGGTCAAAAAATGACGGCAATGAAATTGTAAGGTAGCTAATGCTGTTTGGTGTGTAATAATGAAATATATAATACATTAATAAATGAATATACTGTACCTATTTTGAAACATTGTGTTTAAGAGCTGTGAACCTTGTTTGATGTTGGTGCAGCATTAGTGGTGTGGAGCTGCTGTGTAAGCGCGCTGAATGTGTGCAGTGTAATAGTGTGCGTGCGCGAGACCAAACCGTTAGAGTAGTCGTGTACTTCCGCATTGGCGTAAAATGGCGAGTAATGTGTGGTATGCGTCTTAGCGGAATATTCATAGGTATTTTGTGTTGTTTTGCGAGTTTCTTGTGGTGTTTTGCGAGTTTCTTGTGGTGTTTTGCGTGTTTAGAGTGCTGTAGCCTCGTTTTCGTTTTGTTCGGCGGCCATTTTTTCTCTCGCTTAGAGAATTTCTTAGTGTCTAAACTCTTATTTTGAGTGAAATGAAGGTGTAAGTTGCTTTTTTGAGGTCCTGGATGCTCCCTCTTGCTGTAGGTAAGCTTTTTATGTATGTGCTGTGTGTATTTATTGTGTTTTGAATTTTTTCATGTTCGTGAGTTGCGTCCGATTGTTGCGAGGTCGTAATGTGTGTAAACGTGTGTCGTATGTTGTTTGCGTTGCAAGGTAAAGTTTGCGAGGGTCGTAGTTGGTGTGTCGTGTTGTTTGCGTGGTGGCGGTTGTTGTGTGGTTGTTTGCTTTTGAACGTAAATTTTGCGAGGGTCGCAGTTGCTGGCAAGGAGCGCCTTCGTTAGCAACAACTCGTACGCTCACAACTATATATGTGATTACTATCCTGTTCGTAAAAACGTTTTTTCCACATTTTATCCTTAAATCTTCCACCATCCAAACCATTACCTCTTTTTCTGGAAGACACTTCCCTCCTGAACTATAATATATTATTTTGATATATTTGAAGACGTCTGTCATATCACCATGGGCGTAGGAACTGGGGGGGGGGGGGAGTGGGACAAATCCCCCCAGATTTTTAAATATGTGTATTTATGTGTGGAGAAGCAGTTATTGTGTTATTTTTATACTATACAGTATGTGGTATCCCTCCCCCAGATTTTCTTTGGCTCCTACACCCATGCATATCACCCCTCTCCCTGTGTATATATTAAGCTCATTAAATCTATCTTTATAAGTTTTGTCTTTTAGACCACGTACCATTTAAGTCACTCTCCTTTGAATTGTATCTAATGTATTAATATCCTTTTGGTGATACGGTCTTCTTAACTGGGCACGTTATGCTAGATGAGGTCTAACTAGGGAGCTATAGAGTAACATTACTATCTCTCTTTCTCTACAGCTAATTCCTCTTCCAATACAACCAATGATCCTATTTGCTTTTCCTGCAGCGTTGTTGCACTGCTTGCCTAAATCATCCAATATAACTCACAAGTCTCTTTACTCTTCTGTTGCAATCATCAAATTAACATTAAATAAATATTCAAATTTTGTCCCCTAAGTGCATAATTTTACATTAACCATGTACTAAAAGTACTACAGATTGATGTGGTGGCAAGACAGTATCAATGACTCTTTTTTTATAGCAATCACATAGAGATGAAGGCCATGGCAGGTACCACCGGATGTACTAAGTTATGATCTTTGATTGCAGCAAAAAATGTGTGCTGGGCATGCTAGAATACAAAGATGGCACCTCTTGTAGTTTAAATACATATTTGTGCTGTTTATAAAAAAACAGCATCTAGTTGACTACTTATATAATTTGCCTTATATAGTCAGATACACGATTTTAGTTTCTGCTGGTCTACTTCTTGCGGTGGGAGCACACTCTGAATGCATTTAAGCCTCTATCTGCACAATGGGAATATGGCAGCTAAACTGCCAAAGCTTTCGATAGGACTAATGCTTTCGAGAGGCCATGCGGGCAGGGAATTCCGAATGATGTCAAGTGTTTGTGATGTCATTCGGGATTCCCCTCCCCGGCCATAAGATGTGGTGGAGGCAGAGAAGCACAGACGCTGGTGAGGCCAAGAGTGCCCATGAGGGGCAAGAGTTGTGTGGGGGGCTTTAAAAAAGTAAATTTACTAATAAATGAAATAATAAAAAAAAATTGACAACACTGGGCCGCCCCCCA
>CM050168.1:35438253-35443253 GCA_027410445.1 Discoglossus pictus
AGAGAGAGAGAGAGAGAGAGAGAGAGAGAGAGATAGATAGATAGATAGATAGATAGATAGATAGATAGATAGATAGATTGAAAGACTGAGATTGATAATGGCTTGATAGGCAGATAGATAGATAGATAGATAGATCGATAGATAGATAAAAAGACATACACAAGTCAATAGAAATACAGACATAAACGAAGATAGATAGATAGAGGGATAGATAGATGACTAGGCACACAGGAATACAAAAAGATGGACACATAGATAGACAAAAATAAAGAAAGATAATTATAAATATAATAATTCAAGGATGTGTAATTAAAATTTAGCAGGCCTAAATAATAGCAGTGCTTCTCCTGTGTCCCCCTGTCACTGGCTCAGCTGCCGTGATATTTTCCTTCATTACTGTGCTGCCTCAGACTTTAAACCTCTCTAATTTTCTACACAGCAGCTATTTATTTAAATGCTAACTCGCATTATGAAGTGATAATCCACATGCACAGGAGATAATTTATGAGGCATTTAAATTAAGAGGAGCAGCTAATTGGGAGCATGTGTCTTGGTAAGCCCTGCAAATGCTTGGAAACTACAAATGAGGGAAGTAATGGCAGCTTTTCATATTGTGTTTTAATCATTCGATGAGCAAAGAAAAGGAATATCTCACTAGTAGTTTAGATCCAGGACACAGCGAATGACGTGACATATAATGTACTATTAATAATCCGTATAATAGCTCTTAAAGGAACACTGTGGTTATTTTTATCAATAGTCTTTTGAATAACTAAACTTGATAATGGGAAAATTGTATTGAAAAGCCAAAAATAAAAATAAACACAGCCATTACATTTTTAAACTTTATATGCAATTGTTTTTTACAGTATGATTCCATTTCATTTTCTTAGCTGATTAACTGTGCTACTTTCTCCTGATGGTTTGTCTTTAATGGCCTTTCTATTTGTCCTGCCGAATGCGCTGCCAGATTTAGCTGCCACATTCCTATAGAGCAGAGAGACACTCTCCTCTCACTTCAGCAGAAATCAAAATGGCTGTGCTATTTTTATATTCTAAAATGTGATGCTTATGTGTAGAATAATATATGTTGAATATAGGAGTACCTGGGTCCTTTAAGGGGTACTGGCATTCATACATGCTTTTGTATAGGTGTATGCTTATTAGTGTATGACAAAATGGCATGTTCAAGATTAGACACATTAGCCAATATGTGCTAATGGCTGTGGGAGATCTCCTTAAAGGACCACTGTAGATTTATATTTAAAAAAATGTAGAACGACACTTGAAATCCAGCAAAGTTTCATATCCGGCAAAAAAACAATATAATACATTATTTTTATCCTAGCGACTTGCCCGTCAAAAATGACAGCAATACAATTTGAAGCCTGGCAATGCTGTTTGCCACACAATGCGAGGCTCTCCTCCCTCTAACTTGTGGGCCTCGCAATGAGCATCTTTGGCGCTCATTAGGAGCCCCCCCCCCCCCCCCCCTCTACTTTACGGGCCTTGCGATGAGCGGCTTTGATGCTCATTGCAGGCCTCGGCCAACCTGCAACTTTCGGGCCTCGCAATGAGCACCTTCGGCGCTCATCGCAAGCCTCTCCCCACTCTCTCCCTCCCGTGTCTCTTTGCCCCTCTCCCTCCCCTGTGTCTCTTTTGCCCCCACTCCCTCCCCCCTCTCCCTCCCCTGTGCCTTTTTCCACCCTCACCCTCCTCTGTGCTCCTGTTTGCATTTACAGGTGTGAAACCATTTGCTGGCTTGGGAAATTGTTCATTTTCCCCAAGCCTGAAATGTTTTTCCGATTTTCGGGCTTGAAAAAAAGTTACGTCTTTAAAGACGCCATATTTCCCCTCGCTTAGCCGTTTTCAGACCTCCCAAAAACGTCCCAAAAATATTAAATTAGCTTGCAACCTCACTTACAGGCTCCCTGCCTCTTCGCTGTGGTGTGTGTGAGGTTGTAAGATTTTTTTTTATTAATTGGTGTCTTTTGTCGGTCTTCTGAAGGCTTCCGAGTTATGGGCTTGAAAAAAATGGAGCCTGTTAAATTTGTAATTTTTCAAAGCTTGTAACTCGTCAGCCGTTTTGAGCCTCTCCCCTCCCCTCAAGCCAGTCACATACGGGCCTCGCGATGAGTACTTTCGGCCTTCAAAGCTCATTGCAGGCCCGTCAAGCCAGTCATACAGGGGCCACGCGATGAGTGCCTTTGACGCTCATCGCAATGCCTGCAATGAGCGCCAAAGGTGCTCATTGCAGCCGCTGTCAAACTTGTAACTTTCAGGCCTTGCGATGATCACCTTTGGAGCTGATCGCAAGGCCCGCAATGAGTGCCTTCAGCGCTCACTGCACATGCGCAAGCCCGTAACTTTTAATATTGCGTGACATTCGTGAGTACGACAACTATATATATATGATTTATATGGACGTGGGGACTCTGAATGCAGAGAAAGGTAGCCTTAACTGTCTGTGCTTTCAGCAGAATTAATGGAGATGTCATTGCTTTAAATCAGGGGTGTCAAACTCCGTCCTGGAGGGCCACACCCAGGCCTGGATTTGTGGATATCCTTGCTACAAGCAGGTGAGACTATTGCTTTTGCAGTCATCCTGACTGACTCACCTGTACACAGAAAGGAAATCCTCAAATCCAGGCCTGGGTGTGGCCCTCCAGGACCGAGTTTGACACCCCTGCTTTAAATGACTCACCCCCTGTAGCAGAAAGAATCAGTTCAGAAAAGACTATGGTACCCCAAGAACTGCCTGTGCTTTCAGCAAATTTAATGGAGATTTAATTGATTTAAATGGACTCATCATCTTGTAGCAGAATCAGTTCAGAAAAGACAAAGGTACCCCACTTTAGGGTTCCCTGGTGGTCCAATGGTTAGGATTCAGTGCTTTCACCACTGTGAGCTGGGGCCGATTCCAGTCAGGGAACCAAGAGGTCACGCCACCCTGAAGCCAAGCTGGGTTAGGCCAGGTCTGTACTTGGATGGGAAACCACCTAGGGATACCTGGAGCTGTATGCTGTGGCCCACTGGAGAAGTAACTGGCAACCCACTCCACAACACTTGCTGTGTTGTGATCCATGAGGTCACGGAGAGTCAGACACGACAGAACGACGCAAAGACACATACCCCCCTTTAAAGAATAATTGGATATCAAAGTTAGAAAAGTAAAGCTTGTTTTTGCTTTCTCAAAACATGTTTAAGACTACAGTCTTCTTTTTATTGTTTTAAATACCTATAGCATCCAGGACTCAATACATTCCTGATAATGGGTCATCTGTTGGCACCATAACCAAGGATATCTCTCTTGTCCAAGTATTTGCTTTGGAAACTCACTATGCATTTATTGCTGGATTGTCCTTATAGGTATGAGCGATTTACACAAAGAAAGTTTTCTTCCATAAAGACACTAGACAGCTATAGTGGTAATACCCAAAGCCTCTTCAGGTGCATACCTAATACTGCTGTGTTTTACTGTAAAAAGGCAAGATTCCCTTAGCAGCTGACATCATGGATATTAGAGGCCTAGCTGTGCCCTTGGTGCACCAAACCAGAAGGTGCTCCATCACATGGTCTATAATAAGTATTTCTTGTGCAGGTAAAACTGCAGCATATCCACTGGCTATTCCCAAGAGAGTGTTTTAGGTCAACAAAGTTCAAGAGCTTCTGTAGATTGTATTTCAGTATTGGTCTGGCAGGGCTTGGAGAGACATAACTTATAAATGGAAGAATATCCTCTCTGCCCCTTGCCCTGAAAGGAAAACTGCAGCCCAATATTTACAATATGCTTGTTTGAAGACTAAGCCTGATATCTGGCAAAATATGTTTTTTTAGTTATTACATGTAGTTATTATTTACAGCGAGAGACATTACCTTACTAGAACGGTTTATTTCAGCTGCTTTCTCAGCAGCACTATAAAATAATAAGGCACACTATTTGTTGGTACTAGTATTCTTAACTATTAATACAGAAAAGTGTTTGAGTTTCATAAATATAAACAAGTAATGTGTGCACTCCTTTCTGGATCATTACCTTGTTGTGGTTAATTGGGCTTGAGTACTTCAATGAAGCTGTGAGCTATATTATGTAGGGTCACCAAAGATGGGCAGGTCATAACAGAGAGGTTAGACAAATTGTAGTCCACTGGAGAAGGAACTGGCAACCCACTTCAGTGTATTTGAGATGTGCCTGGAGTACTGCGGTCCATAGGGTCACGGAGAGTAGGATACGACTGAAATGACTAAACAACCACCACTGTGTTTTCTTTTTTCAAATAAAGCTCTCAAAGCTTAAAAAAAATATTTGAATTTGTAACTGATCTTGGGGCTAGTCCCTTTCAGCCAATCATAAGTAATATATCTGTATGATTCATAATTCTCTGTCAATTAAATCTACAGACGTACATATGCTCTGTTCACTTCCTGTTAGTTTCAATTACATTTAACCAGATTCTATTTAATATTTATACTTGCAAAACACAACTTTGATAATGTGTAAAGCACACTCTTTTAAATGAATGAAAAAAAGAATTGTGTTCCATGTCCCTTTATATATCAACAAGTGCTATAGAACAGACATATATTGGGCCTTTCTCTATAAATGCATTTACTGCGGATCATACACTTTCCAGACTCACTCCAGACTGCTGATCCACTTGGAATTCATGGTAGACATACTGGAGTGGGTTGCCAGTTCCTTCTCCAGTAGGCTACAGCATACAGCTCCTGGTATTCCATGGTGGTCTCCCATGCAAGTACTGACCGGGACCTCTTTGTTCCCTGAATGGAATCAAACCCGGGTCACAGTGGTGAAAGCACCGCATCCTAACCACTGGACCACCAGCGAACCCATTCCTTATGTCAAGTACACGTACAGACAGAAATATCACTGCGTATAGACATTTCTGTGCTTATATACAAACATATTTCAATGTACTGCACTGTATCTTCAGGCAGCCTGCTGCCCCTTGAAAATGTGCGGCCCTAGGCTTTGGCGG
>CM050168.1:35448253-35473253 GCA_027410445.1 Discoglossus pictus
TCCAATATCCCCTCCATCCTCCTTCTTTGTATACCCCACATAGGTAATTATACCTTAAAGATAATCCACTCCCTTTCCTATAGGCCCCTTATAGAAAAACACCTCTTAAAATATCATCCAACCTCTCATAGATCATCACTCCCTACAGATCATACACCCTATCTCTTATCAACGTCATAGATTGTCACCCCTTAGAGATCATACACTCTCTTTTTATTAATACCTCATAGCAAATCAAACATTACATATAATCTACCCATTCTACTATTGAATCCTTATAGACCACCACCCCCTTATAGACTCTCATAGATCATCACCCCTAAAAGATCATCCACCCTCTTTCCTATTGACCCCTCATAGAAAAACACCTCCTAAAATACCATTCAACCTCTCTACTATAGACCTCGCATAGACCATCACCCCCTACAGATCATACACCCTTTCTCCTATCAAGGTCATAGATCCTCACCCCTTAGAGATTATACACTCTCTTCTTAGTGACACCTCATAGCAAATTAAACATTACATATAATCTACCCTTTCTACTACTGAAAACCTCTAGACCACCACCCCCTTATAGACCCTCCTAGATCATCACCCATTAAAGATCACCCACCCTCTTTCCTATTGACCCCAAATATAAGAATACCCCTTCAATATAATTCAACCTCTTTATTAGAGACCCCGCATAGATCATCACAGCTCTTCCACCTTTATATTGTATGGACTCCTTAACGATCAGCAAACCTTACAGATCTAGCCTTTACACAATTTAAAGGGGCACTATAAACTTCTCTATGACATATCTTATAGGAAAGTATATATATATCTTCTATTGCTTCTATCGCTCTTTTGCCCATCATATTATAAATGATTGTTATGGTGAACTACCTACTCATAAGGTCCACAACACAAGCTGAGATCCCGCTCCATGCTGATGATAGCCAGTAAGCTTGAAACAGTTGTACATGGATTGGATACTCAGCCTGTGTTTAATCCAACCTTGGCTTTGCATTAAAGTTGTCTAATACAGCATGCATAAGCTTAAAGGAAGCCATGTTTGATAATGGCTAGGACTGAAGAGTGAGGCATCTGTGGGCACATTTGCATGTCCCAGCTCAACTTCCCAGAATGCAGTGTAATAACTGTTTTTCTCGGAAATCTGAGCTAGAAGCAGGTTTTTTTACTTGCTTTAGACATTCAAATGTGAACACAGATGTACTTTTTTTATTTACTATATATATATATATATATATATATATATATATATATATATATATATATATATATAAATACAACATATAAATGCATTTGTGGAAATAGCTATTAAAGTCATATTTATATTGCATCTATCGAAAACCGATAATATTTCATACTATTTTTCTCAAAAAGATTGCTGCCAGATACAGCTATTCAGACACTGCTCCGTAGAGTTATCCTCTAGAAGACTATGGCCCTCATTCAATTGCGATTTGGCCAATTGAATAGGGGTCCAAATAAGCACATAGCATATTTTTTTTAAAGAAGTTTTTAGTTAGTGAAAACCTTGCTTTTGGATAGATGCGTACTAACTAAAAACTTCTTTAAAAAAATATGTTATGTGCTTATTTAGAGGCCTATTCAATTGGCCAAATTTCAATTGAATGAGGGCCTATGTATCTACAACTCTTTCTAGATTCTAGACTTTACCATCTTCAAATCATGACCTCTTATCTTAGTATCCTGCTTTTTCCAAACAATTCTTCCCTACTAAATTTTTATTAAATCCCTTAATTTCTATCATATCACCCTCTCACTTCTTCATGTCAAGTTATACACTAGGTCATAGTAGGTCAATCACTGTGCGTGTGTAAAAATATAGTTGAACTAAAAAAACAAGGTCATGCAACAGAGGTATTAATGTTCTTGACCTAATTTCAGTTTATTTTCGTCTGGTGTTGGCTGCACAAAACTAATTAGTGCCATGGCCCTAATGTAATATTTGTGTGTTGGCTCCTTGACAGAAGATCCAGTCATTGTTCACAGAGTACGGGCAGAGGTTTAAATCGACTAAAAGCCCCACATGTTTCAAAAAGACGGATACTGTGGGTCACAATCTATTCAGTGGAATGCAATATTTATGGTGCCCCTGACATTCAAAGGCTCGCCAGTGACATGTTCTAGTATAAATATTGTTCTTTAATAGCCCGCTATGACCTACACACCGTAAACGCCATCAAATATCAGACAACTGTACTAACATCATCCAAATTCAGCCCTCGGGGTAAAAATACATTAGAATTGTACCCTTGGAGTCTAGGAAACAATACAGTGAGATGAGTTTCAAATCTCTTCTTCTTATCCTATTTTTTTCCTGTATTTCCAGTCTATATGATTTGTAGAGTTGATGGCGAAAAAGCTATTATAAATCGGCAATAAACACCAGTCACGTGTTTAAGAGAGATAAAAAAAATAGGGGATGAAGAAAAGCAGAAAAGAGAAAAGTTATCGAAAATTAGACTGTTGTGTATCATGACAACTGCATACATTTATAGGTGGTGTTTATTAACACTTTGCGTCTCAGACGATTAAAAATATGGCAGTTGATAATGAAAGTAGAAATAAATATTTATTATATATATGCACATTATGAATAAGCGCATCTATTAAAATACACTGCTAGTCCATAAAAAAAAAGTTAAAAAAAAATATATATATATATTTACATTTATATAAATAAATATATATATATATATATATATATATATATATATATATATATATATGTATATATATAAAAATATATATATATTTAATTTTAACAATTATTAGTACTGTGCTTTATTTGTAACATATTCCATAGCGCTATACTCTGATTATTCAACTATATATATATATATATATATATATATATATATATATATATATATATATATTACCTTTATTTATTGGACAAACATATTCATTTATTCTGACAAGCTTTTGAGAATAGACTTCTCTTCATCAAGTCTTTAGCAGTACTGAAAAGATGCACCAGGAAAAGTTCATATATCTGTTCAGAGTTTAGGATGGGGCAAAAACATGCACCATAAATAATGTCCTGTGAGTCTTTAGATCAGGTTTATATATATATATATATATATATATATATATATATATATATATATTAAACGCCTGTATAGCACTATGGAATATGTTCACTCGTTACAAATAAAGCATAGTAATAATAATTGTCCAATATATGAGTAATATTAATAATTTGTATTCTAAATACAAACCTTGAACACAGTAGAAATAAATGTTAAAAATAGACCTTTATTAAAAAAACTACTACTAATTCAATAAAGGGCTACACTTGCTAAGGAAGCTGAAAACTTTCTCACTAGTGACATAAAATCTAATTGTGATGTTATTCTAGGTAGTCTAATAAACAGCCTTATTAAATTGAGACTTGGCCAATTGAATAGGGCTCTATATAAGCACAGAGCATAGTTTTTTACAGAAGTTTTTAGTTAGTGAAGACCTTGCTTTTGAATAGAAGTTCACGAACTAAAAACTTCTGTGAAAAACAGCTATGTGCTTATATAGAGCCCTATTCAACTGGCCGAATCACAATTTAATAAGGCTGAAAGTGTGGAAAGCTTACTCTAATGTGATTAAGAGGCTCCACGGAATAACTAAGGAATTGGAGAGATATAATGTTGTTTTATGTTATTTGGATAGACAAAAACATTAAATTCATATGAAAAGAGAATGGTAACCCATTTTTCTTTTGTTGTATAGGCTGGTATTTTTAAAACAATGGTCCCAGTGTTGAATAAACTGCCATTGACAGTAAATACTTCATGAGTTTCAGCTTGTGATATAACATACAGCTCAATGATCTTCACATTCACAGCATTAAATTGATATCATTAAATAAGGTTTTTAAAGTTGTATTTTTTTCTTCCGATTTATACTTTTTCGAAAAACTTGGATTGGTAAAAATATGGGCCAATGTGTTGTTTAATGGAAACAATATTGCATTTTTTTAATTTAAGCTCAAAATCCCAAGAAATCCAAGGTTCCCACTGCATTCTGGGATAGTGGACAGGGAACATGATTGCAATATTTTTCCTTCTTTAATCCTACTGTGGCCCATTTATAGCATATGCCTACCATTATAACACAGCTTTTGAGCATAGCACAGGATGGACATGCACGAGTTGGGTAACCTACCTTCAGGAGGCGACTGTTACATGCTGCAAGCTCATTTGCATTGTCCCTATTAAGTTCCCAGAATGCAATGGGACCTTGAGATTTTGAGCTAAAAACAGTTTTTTGATTGGTAAAAATACGCTCAAGTGTACTATTGTGCTTGCTGTACTTTAAATGGTGGAAGGCTTCTGTTACTCTTTTTCCCACCACATACACACCTACACCCTTGCATAGACACTTTGCTATCAATGATGTATTATTGTTAATATTAGAGTGGTGGAATATTATTAGCGTTTATTTGCTAAAAACTATTCAGGGTTACAGTAAAAAAACTAAATCAATATTTAGACACATATAAATGTGCGTATCGTCTTACTTATTGTTATTATGTATTATTCTACATTGCTTTTTTTATAAATTGTAATGGAGCAACTTGGATACTCCGAGGTATTAGGCTTCATCAGAAGATGGGTCAATGTTCCTCAATCACCTGTTGTTGTTCAGTCGTGTCTAACTCTCTGTTACCCTATGATCACAGCACGCCAGGCACAACTATCATTATGTCTCTGGTTGCTCCAATGGACCCCAAATTGTCTGACCTCTCTGATATGACCTGCCCATCTTTGGTGACCCTACATGGTATAGCTAACAACTTTATTGAATACCTTCATAATTTGATTTATTGATCCATTAAAAAGACCTCTAAATACACTTTTGTATTTTTGACCAATACACTGTTGATCTGGTCATTGGCGGTTTTATTTAAATAGATATAGACAAACATCCTAACAAAACAGACGGGCATACTGACCCTTAAATCTTAGATTTAACCCTTTTAAAATATGTTTTTGTGCTTTAATGTGTCACATATTACTGACAAACAGCAGCCGTTTGCTTTTGGAGTATAAATGCAAAGGCACCACAAACACTGAAAAGGTATGCACATAGTTACGATCCGTTGTCTGTTGATTGCCTAAATAATAAACAAAAAGTGTTCCACATTGAGCATATTCAGTGAATGCAAAATGCTTGTATAAAAGTACAAGTAATTGTCAGTAGCTTGTGAGACAAAAGAAGAACCACTAAGATTTTATTAATAACACTTTAAACTTCATGCATGGGGTGTTGGGTAAAATGTTAGATAGAATATATACAGGCAAAACATTTTTTTTCTATAGTAATAAATGGACATTTCTAAGAAAACTATTTAAATTTTATGTTGGTATCCATCTATCTTGGAGCCAGAAAGGCAGTTTTCTAGGAGTCTGCAAGGAAACCCTTCATAGAGATGTATTAGAGACAGAATTATAGTAATTCTTAATATATATTTATATATATATATATATATATATATATATATATATATATATATATATATATTAATAATGAGTATTGCAATATAATTTGATACCTATTCTAGATTCAGTACTTTGCTCGTCAATATATATATATATATATATATATATATATATATATATATATATACACATACACATATATATATATATATAATTAAAGAGTGAAGCAGCCGTGAATGTCCAGTAATCTAGTAATTTGGCAATTATTAATATATATATATATATATATATATATATATATATATATATATTAATAATGAGTATTGTAGTATATTGTGATACCTTTTGTATTGGACAAATGCCTTATGAATATTAAAGAGCTTTCAAGAGGTTTATCAAGTCTGAAGCAATACAAAAGGTATCATAATATACTGTAATACTCATTATTAATGTATTAATACTAAATTACTAGATTACTGGACATCCATGGCTGCTTCACTCTTCAATTATATATATATATATATATATATATATATATATATATATATATATATATATATATATATATATGTGTGTGTGTCTGAGGAGTGAGGTAGCCATGAGTGTCCAGTAATCTATATGAATAATCGGAGTATTGCATTATATAATGATACCTTTTTTTATTGGACAAACATATTCATAATGAATATGACAAGCTTTCAAGAGTGACCTCTCTTTGTCAAGTCAGAAATTATATATATATAAATATACATATATATTTATATGTATATGTGTGCAAAGAGTGAGGTAGCCATGAGTGTCCAGTTATCTATGTGAATAATCGGAGTATTGCATTATCTAGTGTTACCTTTTTTATTGGACAAACATATTCATAATGAATATGACAAGCTTTCAAGAGCGACCTCTCTTTGTCAAGTCAGAAGTTATATATATATAAATATACATATATATATGTATATGTATATGTTTGTGTGTGTGCACTTATGTGTATGTATATTTGTGTTTTCGGCCCCAAAGTAAGACAGCAATGCCCCTTTTAAATTCACCATATGTGAACATCTGAGACATCAAAGGAAAATACTTAAAAATAAGAGAAGAAAAAGACAAAAAAAAAAGATAAACCCAACAGCCACAATTTCATTAACCCTCCTGTCTCATTAGCAGTCAAACAGTGAGGAAGGATTGTTTTAATTAGCTGTGTTGTAAAGCTTTATTTAAGGCAATTGTCCCTCCTGCTGCTGGCCAGATTAGCGCTGTGGCTTAGAAATACAATCCCTAATCATTACAGCCTGAAACAAGCTTGGGGAGTAGGGAGCCCACGTTGGGTGCTGTATCCAGCTCTTTTTACGCTAGCTTTCTTTTTGTCCATTGAAGTCTAATTCCAGCAAGTCATTGATATGTTTAATACAACACAGTGTCCTCTATTCTTTCCTAAACCCTTCTTTTGGGTGTGGGAGATGTGTCTTCATGGTACTTTAGAGAGGGACAAGAGGGGAAGTGAAAAGGAATCCATCTGAGCAGAAGGAGATCAACCTACTGGAAAAGATCTGGATTCAAAACCTTCCAAGCATGAAACAAATATTTAGGCTCTCCAATAAAATGGCTGTTGTTTTTGTGCAGTCGCTACAACCTTTGGTTGTGGAAGGCCAGCTAGACATTATATTGCTATTTATCACTTGTCTAACTGACACACCAATGGTTAAGAGAGTGATGGAGTGAGTGATGATTGAGTACAATGTAAACGAACTATGAACTCACGGATAATGCTGTGCACCATCATGTAGAGCAGTCAAAAAAAGCAGTGAAGCCATAAAAACCTTCGTTTGATGCTTTTCTAATTATTTTTTAATTAGGTGTTATGGACAGTTTGGCTGCAAACGCCAATAAATTAAGATTATGGAAAGTAAAAGAGGGTAGTTCTCAGGAATTGAAGGCACCATAGATTGCCAAGACCCTTTAAATGCACATGTATTCTTCTCACTGCAATAATACATTTCAGCTTCAGGATTTTTCCTGTTGGCTGGCCGCACGCAGTGATGGCCACCGGCCACTGGGTGGCTCAACCGAAATGTCAGTAAAATGTATAATCTGCCACTACCCTAACCCTAACACCCAAACCTAGACCTAACCCTAAAGAATTCACTGAAAAGGTGGCCTACCACCTAGCGGCCATTGCTTGCGACCAGCCAACAGGAAAGGTCCCTTTGTAAATTTAACAGTTTATATGTTTGGAGAAATCAAAGCAGCAAATGGTGGACATGAGCGATTGTGATTTTTAACCCTTTGAGGAATTGCAGAGAGATAAACCAACTTTAGGCATCATTGAGAGAGGCCAGTTTGAGGAATAAATGTTAGATAAAACATTTTAATACTGAAATATGCAAATTTAGAAATTCAAGCCGTTTTTCTTCTTTTTTTTAGGAAGTTGACACTCAGTATAACGTTTATCTGAAATGCAAAATTCCCTTCGTTATTTATCCCAGCAGCTGCTTTCAAAGAAGTATTGTAAATATTAAAGCTTTACATTTTTATATCACATAACCCATGAGCACTGGAGCTAAACCTGGGTATTTTGATATATTTTATACATTTCAAGAATTAACCCATTATGCAGCTATGTTTTTTTTTTGCTTGTTTTGATCGACCTGCCTAATAAATAAAAATTGCCAAACAGCATTTTGGAAAGATAAAAAATAGGTTAGGAAAGAAGAATTGAGGGAGAAAGATTGAGAGAGTGGTGTTCTATTTCGAGGAAAGACAGAAGGGTACAGTGAAGAAATGGAGAGGGTGTGTGAGACAAAATAGTTTTGGAGGAAGGTGCTTGATAATGTTCTTATCTTAATATGATGCTTCTAGAGCAGAATACATTGCTTTAAATATATAATTGCCCTTTGAGGCTTTGTGAGTCTGACTGTAAGCCATGAGTCATACTTGTCTGCCAATAGGACCTAGATACAGTAGTACGTATATTAGGAGCACATAGAAGCACTTCCTGTTAGTTTCAAAGGACATTTAAATTATGTATGCTTTAAGGCACATGGAACATAACCGTTTTTTTTTTCCAACCATTTAAAACATTACAAAATTTGGCCCCTATTCAATTGTCCAAATCGAAATTACATGACCCCGTAATGGAGCTCGTAAATGTTACTGATATTCAATTGGTTACTTTTAGCTATTTGCATTCCATTGCGAGTTACAGGCTCAAAATTACTGCTGTTGTCAAAAACATAACTCCGTCCTATCTCCTCCTCTGATGTTTCAAGCCCGCAAATGTTACCGGGGCTAAAGACGCAAAATCAATATTTAATTACAACAATTCAACAAGCCACAATTGCCTTCAAACCGTAAATGGCAAATGTATCAAAACATGTATAACTGCAGCAGCAAATAAACACACACTACTGTACATACTGGGAAAGAAACTTTTTACGTATTATTTCCGTGTTACATTGATCCCAGGAATCAAGGAGTTAATACATATCATGGAACCAGCATGGACTAGAGCAGTTGATTTATTCTTTATGATTGATTTCTACATATCGGGAATGCGAGTCCGATTGCAAAACAGACTTCTAAACACTAATTGATTGTAGTCTAAACTCCATGTTTTACTGAGGTCATGATGATGGTCTGATGACTATTGGCTCTGTCTAAATTGTAACCTACAGGCTTGCTTAATTGATCATGATCATGCCCTGAAATGCTACGTACGGGTTCATGGTTTTCGTGTTGGAGCTGTGACTATGTAATTGCGGGCTTAAGTCAATTGAATACATCTATATATGTAAAAAAACTTGTAACCTGCAGCCAAAAGTCCCTTTTGAAGGTAATTATGGGCTTGCAATTACCAGTAAATGGGGGCCTTTGTCTTTTGCACACAAAAAAAATATTAAGTAAAATGAAACAAACAGGAAATGCTGAGAACATACTTTTGTCTGTAGATCTCATTGGCTGATCGAAGACAAGCCCCTAAGAGCAGATAAAGTTTTAAATAAGTGCTTGCGCTCTGAAACCTTTATTTGAAAAATGAAAATACACTGTGACACATCAACAAATACCCTCTTTCCACATATCTTTAATATTTTTGCATGCAAAAAGAAAATGTTGTAAAGTTTACCATATGCTCGTTTAAATAGATGATAGAAAATGCCATAAACGGCAAAAATGTAAGAGAAGGTGAAACTGAGAAGTAAAGACAGATGTGGAGTAAATGAAAAAATTACTTTTAAACACTGACGATTTTCAGATATGAGAAACAAAAAAACGATGAGCCTGACTCCTTCCATTTCATTGGTTTACACATTTATTTTATTTTAAAAAAATGTTTTCCACACCCCCAGTGCTGCTTACATAGGCGCCTGGTACTAGCCAATAGAAACACTGCATTCAGGTAGGTTTTTACCCTATACTAACCTTCAAGCCAACGGTTCCACAATGCAGAAATCCACAGATACAATGTCGGAGCTCCTCCTTGCTTCCCTGGGGTGGGGGAAAAAAAGACTATACATACCATGATGCTTAGCAGAAACGGACTTCCCAGGTATTGCAACTATGTTATAGCTGCCTGTGATTGGCCAAAACTAATTAAGACGTTTACTCTAATTTAGCTATTATTTTCAGAGGTACTCATTCTCAAAATCAACTGCCATAAATACGGAAGAAATCTGCAAACTCTAGGGTAAGTTTATTAATGTTTATTTGGGGATTTTTTCCTACAAAAAAATGTTTTATACACCACTGATTCTCCTCTATCAGATGCATTCATAATCCATGAAACTTAAATATGCCTTTAACATACGGTTAGCTGAAACACTGTACATTGTAATAGAGAACCTCTCACCTCCATATAGATGAAGGGGGCAAAATCATTTTGTTATGTAAAAGCAGTTGTCAAGACATATTTAATATAGAGCACTATGAAGAGCATGCGACAGGGGGAGGTACTGAACATATGGTCATATGAAACGTGTAACCAGTTACCCACCGTCAATAAGATAATGAACCGGCCTGAATTATATTTTTAAGGAAATGTATCAGAACATATGCTCTGGATTATCCATTCATTTACATATCCATTCATATCTCTACCACAAAACTATTCACTTGTCAGAAACAGAGACAATAAATAAGATCTAGGATATATTTACAGGATTATGAGTCAGGGTTTGATCCTAAGACCCAACATTTATACTGAAATTACGAGCTATATGCTGGGTTTTGGCAGCCTGCCCGCTCAGCCATTTTTCTGATAAATTTGTATTGTCAATCTGCAAAGGATTCTGGGAGCTGCAATTACAGCCATTGTACAATTGCTGGTTGATTCACCAGGACAGGGTCTCTCAAAGTGATATCATTCCTTGTACTTATAACAACATACACAAGCAAGATACCATATTTTCATGTCAGGGTAAGCTCCATTACAGAGCTCCTTTATTCATTCCCTTGAAAGAGCTGCTGTTTTTATTATATTTCAATTAAAAAAGTAGATGTTCTATAACTTTGAAATACACTTCTCTGTTAGTGCTTAACACCATATAATGTTCTATGACTTGCTTACTATCAGCCTTATTAAATTGCGATTCGGCCAATTGAATAGGGCTCTATTTAAGCACAGCATATTTTTTTACAGAAGTTTTTAGTTAGTGAAGACCTTGCTTTTGGATTGAAGTACACTAACTAAAAACTTCTGTAAAAAAAAAATGCTATGTGCTTAAATAGAGCCCTGTTCAATTGGCCAAATCACAATTTAATAAGGCTGTATATATATATATATATATATATTTTTTTTTTTATTTTTTTTTAATTTTTTGCACCAAGGCCCTCCATTCACTAGCTCCATCACTATATATACAGAAGACTCTCAGTTAACCAGAACTCAAGCAACCAGAAAAAAAATGGAATACTGTACTTTAAATAAAAAATTTCAGGGCTCAACAAATGCCAGGAGCCAGGTTGTCATGCTAAAAAATGCTTACAGGCACCTAGATATCATCCACTGTATATCTCTGCAATTCAGTTTTACCTGGAAGCAGACAGGTATGTGTGACTGAGCCACGGCAGTGTTGGTGTTACATTCCCCGGGTTCAGCACCGCACCCTCCAGCTGAATGTACCTATGTGTAAGTGAGGAGTGAAAGCTGCTGCTGCTAGAACAAATATACTTAGCAGGGCATCCTATGTGCAGCTAATCTAGGCCCCATTTAATAGTAATATCCGGCATCTACCAATCCCCATTGGTGCCGGATAACTGAGGGCCTGCTTTATATGTGTGTGTATATATATATATATATATATATATATATATATATATATATATATAGTTGTTACAGTTATGTATACAGTTATTTTAGTTATTTAATTAGACAAGGGGCTAAAGAGCCATTCCATGCACCAACTACTAGACAATTCTTCATGTTAACCCTTCACTATCTAAGGCCTCCTGTTCCATCACTCTCCAAAATATACTGAATCTTATTGGCATACTGCATTTCCATTTAACAAGTCAAAAAGGGACAAATCCCTTGCTCTCATTTGAAGGTGTACACAATATTTATAGCCTAAAGAACAGCTCTCTGTTTATTTTCTCCAAAGATTCATGACAATACACCAGTTCCCCAGGAGAAAAAAAAAAAAAAAGCCGCGGACATCTCTGGGAACAGCTAAACTTTAAATGAGGAACCATTGGAAAAAAATGTAGCAAGAATATGTGCACCATCCTGTCCTGGCTGTTTGCGAGAGCTAACGTGAGCCAGTTATATATCAGCACTGTCTGACTCTGACATGTCTTGATAAAAAAAAAAAAAATGTCTCTTTTATATCCATATCTCAACGCCGAGAGATAATTTGACATCCCCCAAACAAAACTGAAAATGACTCCCATGACATACAAATCATGTGCCTCTTTTGTGATTTGATTACTTCTACAATTTTCTTGGAACCCCGTATGAAAAATAAACATTTTTTTTTTTTTGCCGTTGTTTGTTTTGTTTGTTGTTATTCAGATGCAAAAAAAAAAAAACAAGCCTGTCCCATAAATGTTGACTGCTCATTGTTTTGATAAATGGTTTCATCTTCTTGCCGGGATACGTTATGAGGAATCGTCCTCGACAAATGAGCAGAACATCCGCATCTCATCTCGTTCCTTTCTCCTGACATCACGAGAGATAATTTTTGGTGGTGGCATGTAAAACAGAGCAGATAAGAAGGAGCTGACTGACAAAAAAAAAAATGTGCATGCTTTTGTTCTCATTTCTTTAGAAAATAGAGAAAATCTATCAGCCAGCCTTGCTGCAGCCAAAGATCTATAAATAAGTTACCCGCTGTATTTCTCAGAGTTGCTGCAATCATTACTGGCGGTTTCTGGAATCAGTTTGCATGTAAAACCAGTTTAACAAAAATATCTATTTTTACAGCTGGATGGACACACGTAGAAATGTCAAGTACGGTGAATTTAAATAAGGCTTGTTTATTTATGACATGGTTGATGGCAGGCAAACATTCATTATATAGGCTGTTATAGAGCCTTGGTTTACAGTCTTGATATCTGTGTTTGGATTGCAAAATAGCTCTGTTAGGACATAGGGCTACTGGAGGGGCCAACATGGTAAAGTCAAGGAGTCGAGGGCCACAGAAGAAGAATTTGCCATCAATACATGGATTAAATGACCTAAAGGATTAGTGTAGTTGGGAAAAACGTCCATTTGTGAAGTATGTAACAAGCTAACGACATTAGATTTGAGTGTTAAATCATTTTAGAGAAAATATTTAATTTAACGGACTTAGCTTGGGTAATGGGCACTTTATTTTTGGACTCCTGCCTGGATCGCTACCTTGTCTTGGTGAAGGGGCTTGTGTACCTCAATGAAGCTGTAAGCTATACCATGGAGGTTCACCTAAGATGGGCAGGTCATAGCAGAGAAGTCAGACAAACCATGGTCTACTGGAAAAGGACCGGGCAACTACTCCAGTATCTGTGCCCAGAAAACTGTATAGATGAGCACAACCAAATGTGTCTGGCATGCTCCGGTTCATAGGGTCACAGAGATTTGGCCTTGACTGAACGATTAAACAGCAACAAAGCCTGTCTGCAGACCGAGGGAGTAGTGTTTCCTTCTATTTCTTTCTGTTTTCAAGAGTGATTCTTGCAATGGCAGTTTTCAAGAGAAAAGAACAGAGATCAGTTGCTCCATTTTTCCTAGATGGATTCACATCTTACCTGAACTCAACATTTCTCCTTTCATCCCATGTTTCTAATTTAGTTAAGAACATATGCAAAATTATAGTAAGCTTATATACAAGTTTTAACAAATAAAGGGCTGTATAGATTGGAAAAAAATATTATGTGTTTGTCAAGGTTGTAACAACATCATCAGCAGCATAATTTGGGGACATAAAAGTATTCTTATGTAAAATATTTATTTTGATGGACACTGTCTTAGAAAGATTCCATGTTTGTACCTTCCACACGTCCTACCGGCTTGGAGACGAAGGCCCCTATTAAATTGGCCTCTTTTAGCTACCCGCAATCGATCTGCGGGTTACAGGCTGAAAAATAACGCCAACCTATCTAAGCCTTTGATCTGTCAAGCCTTTGATCCGCAATTGCTAAAATCGCACATTGCTATCCAATTACTACAATTCCTATGATTCTTAAAGCCACATAGCAATTTTTTTACAGATGTTTTTAGCTAGTGAAGACCTTGCTTTTGAATAGAAGTTCACTAACTAAAAACATTTGTAAAAAATGTTTGCTATGTGCTTATATAAAGCCCTATTCAATTGGCCAAATCACATTTAAATGAGGCCCCAAGTCCGACTACACTGTATCAAGATCTTACCCTTATAAATATTACTTTTTTCCCCCCCCACACACACACATATATATATATATATATATATATATATATATATATATATATATATATATATATATATATACACATACAGTATATATAATATAGTGCTCCAAATACACAACGACAACTCAAATACTGGTATGTGGCTATTTTCAAATAATATCTTATTTCTAAGCTGTAATTGCACAACTCAGTTTATAATTGATTTATCCATCCATCTATCGTTATGTATCTAAAATATACACTAGTATTGCATAGTATTATGTTTTCTTCAATGAAGACCTAGGTGTGTAATATGCAATATTCCCACAATAGGGGTGTTTAGACCCCCTTGGGCCAACTAAGTTATAAGTACACACTAAAGATACCAAATATGATCTAATTTAAAACTACAGTAATAACAAATACTTTGTCAATTGAATGTTATTTAAAGTTTGTTTTCTTGCAGTAAAATTTACACTGAAGGTTATAACTTTTGTCTGTCGATCATTTTCTCTTATCTTCCATTCAAGGTTCTGTTCTTATCTTAGTGTCTCATCATTGATAATTACTTCCTGGGATTTGCAAGTGATCAGATTAAAGTGTCGCTCTAGTCCAAAACATCATGAGCCTCACTCAATTGCGATTTGGCCAATTGAATAGGGCTCTATATAAGCACAGAGCATACTTTTTTTTACAGAAGTTTTTAGTTAGTGAAGACCTTGCTTTTAGATAGAAGTTCACAAACGAAAAAATTGGCCAAATCGCAATTGAATGAGGCCCTATGCATTTTAAAAAGCATGCTTTATTAAAAAGTTTTGTTTTACCCATATTATATATTATATTAAAATCAGTACTAAAAACAACAAACAGGCAGATAAAATACAATGTTTTTAATCTGCCTTTATCTTAACAGTAAATTAAGAGGAAGTGTAAACAACGACTCAGAGAAACTCTGTTAATTGTGTTTTCTTACCTGATTGTCATTAAAACCAACAAAAGCACAATATGTTGCAGTTCAGACATCCACAAAGCTCACTATTTCTCTTTTTCCTGTTATACATTCAGAGAGAGGAGGAAAAACAATCCCACACTGTCTATATTTAATGTTATTTTAATACACAATAAATAATTTATTTCTTGCGTAATTTAAAAAATGTCATGTTTAAAATGTGTTCTTTTAAATGCATGCTAGAAATGTTTGGACTACAGTGGCCTGACCTATGCAAGTCCTTATCTCTTACATCTCCTTCTATTACTTCACCATTACATCTCCTTCCTCATTCCTCTCCTTTTATATTGTAAATTTAGAGTCTCTTAAGGTTATAATCTTCTAAGGTGTTTTGGACAAAAGTGCTTTTATATAATAAGCTCAACGACAATGCATGCTTGGATTTTGTTATATACTGAACCCCCTGTATGGGGCGATGGAAAATGTTGGCATTTAAAAAATAAATGATAGTATAATAATAATGTTGGCTGAGAACAATGTCCAGCATTTGCATTACCATGCACTTCAAATACTACATGTTACAAATAAATGATAATATAATAATAATGGTGGCTGAGAACAATGTCCAGCATTTGCATTACCATGCACTTCCAATACTACATGTTACAAATAAATGATAATATAATAATAATGGCGGCTGAGAACAATGTCCAGCATTTCCATTACCATGCACTTCAGATACTACATGTTACAAATAAATGATAATATAATAATAATGGTGGCTGAGAACAAAGTCCAGCCTCTCCATTACCAAGCACTTCAAATACTAGGTCACAAATAAATGATAATATAATAATAATGGTGGCTGAGAACAATGTCCAGCATTTCCATTACCATGCACTTCAAATACTCTAAGCATGTGTAAACCCTTAGGAAACAATTAGCAATGATTAGTTTGCAATATAAATTTACAAAAAAAGATTATCAGAAAGACTGATCATCAGACAACAAATTCAACTCACATTTTCTGCAAGAAAATTCAAATAAAAATAAATAAATTCATCTTTTTACTATATTGTTTTAATTCATACCATATTGGCCATAGTATAATTAACATTGTCTAATTTCAGGAATATTCACACAATCCACCAGAAAATAAATGAGATAACTATAATAAAAACATACATATTTTTTTTTTCTATTAAAATTGTTGATTGAAGGATATTAATGGAACATCAGCTGGAAATTAAAGGACGTCATCTGAAAATTACATTCAGTGTCTCGAAAGATTTCAAAGTAGTGGGGGGAAAATGTGCCAAAAAACTAGAAAAGATTTTCTCAAAACAGCAATTTTAAGAAGGGGGAGAGTGGAAGAGATGGGAGAGAAACAGGCATGAAACACAAATTGAACTCTCAAACCCCAAAAGGCTTTAGGCTTCTTTGTTCTGCTCAGAAAAATTAACCTCAATCTCTGCACAAACTCCCCTGATTGATTATCATAGTTATTTAAATACTGTAATCTTATTTTCAGCATGAGGGGAACGAGAACCGAAATATAGAAGAAAAAAAAACTGAGAGGAAAAAAAAAAGCTAGAGAAGACGGAATAAATTATCTGACAAAAGGATAAAGAAGGCTGGCAGCTTACAAAGTCTATTTCAGATCCTTCCACATCACTGCAAAACTTGATGAAGTTTAAATGAAGCAGAATTAGAAAGCGAGGGAGGCTGTTGAGTAGAGGGGGATTGGTCCATTGACTGACGGTGATACCTCTATAATGCAGGAGAGAAAGCCTAAATGCTATAATCTTCAATCACATCTAACATCAGTGCTGACAAGGGAGGGTAATGAGATAGGCCGGATCAGGCGTGTTGGTTAAAGAAATTAATCCCTCTTGCTGCTGTACGAGTTTGGCTTTGATGCCCACTGCACGGATCCCTATCCCAGTCTATCTAAATGCTAACTAACTATGGGACTGCGCTTTTCATGTCCAGGGCTAATCCAGTAACAATTTTATCTCCATTTGTTATGTCGTTAAAAGTTCGGGGAGCTTCACTGATCCTTGACCTAAACTGATGTGTTGGAGATTGTGATAGCTTTTAGTTGACCGCTATTGGAAACCTACATATATTAAAGCCATAAGGCATTGTTGTGAACATGACTTAGCTTGGGACTTGATCCTCATCTCCAATGGAGGAGCTAGTGAATAAAGGCTAAAAGAATTTGGGGGACCCCTTGCAACATCTCTCTCTCTCATATATATATATATATCCCCTTGCAATGCATAATCTTACTTTCTTTCTCTCTCGTGTATATATATATATATATATATATATATATATATATATATATAGCTTAAAGGAAGCCATGTTTGAAAATGGCTAGGGTTTGAAGAGCGAGGCATTTGTGGGGCACATTTGCATGTCCCAGCTCAGCTTCCCAGAATGCAGTGTGAATGCAGGTTTTTATACTTGTTTTAGACATTCAAATGTGATGTGAACACAGATGTACTATTTATTTACTATATATATATATATATATATATATATATATATATATATATATATATATATATATATATATATATATATATAATTTGACGGATCCCCTTGCAAAATCGTTCTCTCTCTATTCCTTCTTTCACTCTCTCTTCTCTTCTCTCCGTCTCTCTTCCTCTATTTATACATATATACCATGAAAACCTTAATTTTTGAAGACTCTCATCTCTCTCTCTCTCTCTCTATGTATATATATATATATATATATATATATATATATATATATTAAATTATACATATACCAAAAAAGTCTTAATTTTTGAAGACTCTCTTCAAGACTTTCTTTGCCAACACAATGCTCCATTTTGTCTCGCTTCAGCAGTTATTGATGTCTTGGAGCCCTTTGGTGTGTGATTATCTTATCTAACAATGGAGGCAGATGGAAAATAACTGTCATGTCATTAGATGCTATTGGATTTGGTACAGCTTGCAACAATATCTGCAAACCTTTCTCTCCTGAAATCTAATCACCCCTCTCATACCTGCACTCTTCATCAATGTATCATGGATGCCCCTAGAAATCATAATTATTATTTTTTAATCTAGCTTTATGGGATTTTTTTCCTGCTATGTATGCCTTAGATTCAAATTATCTATCTATCTATCTATCTATCTATCTATCTATCTATCTATCTATCTATCTATCTATCTATAATATAGAAAATCCACTGCAATCGAAAATGTAGTCATTTGTTGTCACAGGCTTTGTGTTACCATGAGTGTGGAGAGTGTATGGTTTTATAGAAACGCCATGTTACAAATGTGTAATAGTTTGCTTGTGATTTAAGGCAATGACTATGGTCCAACATTGTAAGACTCAGGAAAGTACAAGGAGGCCGGATGCAACAAGGAGGATTTGAGTGTAAAAGCGAGATGACATCTAAAAACAAAAAAAAGAGATTCAGGCGAGGTACATGGGAGACTGTATAAAGAAGAAGGAGATTAAAAAGGAGTGAAAGAAAAGTGGAATGTTATTTTCAAAGGAGAATCTGGAAGGAGACAAGATCAAAAAAGGGTAATTCTGGAAAGGAGAGTGAGGTGGGACCTGGCCCTAAAAGAGACAGATTTAGGAGAGTAAGAGGGTTATGGGAGACCACGTACAAAAGAGAGAATCATGGGAAGTGAGATTGACATGAAGTCTATATCCTGTTTCAGTAGAGTGAGAGAGTGTAGTGTATCCCAAAAAGAGAGTGCTTCAAGGGAGTGAGAGGGAAGTGAGTCATACGAACAGGTGTTTAACCCACTTGCCCAAGTCCTATCTATTACTCGTATAACTTTTTGATTAATTTGCCATTTACAGGTTTGAAAACAATCGCGGGCTTGTTGAAATTTTGTAGCTGGATATCGATTTTGCGTCTTTAGCACTGGTAATATCTGTGGGCCTGAAAAATCAATGGAGGAGATAGGACGGGGTTACGTTTTTGACCAGCTCACAGTGCTTTTGAGCCTGTAACTCGCAATTGGAATGCGAGTTGCTAAATGTTGCCAATTGAATATCCGTAACATTTACGGGCTGCATTACGGGTTCAAATAATCGCGATTTGCGCAGTTGAATGAGGTTCATAGTTTTTGCCCGTTCCACAATAACATATAAGTCTACACCTATAGAAGACCACTGCTGCAGTCTAAACATAAGCTTGTGTCTGATCATTTAGAACCACCTCCCAGTCAGTGTTGCATGCACACTTTGAGGACCTCATAAGGGGTGGAGACAACAGCTCAACTGGACATTCAAAAGTTGATGTTTGAAAGTAAATATAACAGTGAATATTGTTTTTCTAAATCACTATATAGACATTTTAATAATAATAATAATCAGTGCCAAATACAAACATCTACCTTGTGCTGTTAGGGCATACAGTGACCCTTTAACCCCTAATGTGAATATTCACAAAAAGGAAATGGAAAGTTGGCTTACCCTCTACAGGTGATGTCTTGGCATCATTATATCATATATCATTATACGGTTTATTCATAGCAATGACAGTCACGTATCATCATCGTACTTAGTATTTTAGACTGATCACACGTTAGATGAAGAACACAATGTTACAGGCCCTAACTGCACTAAGTGGGCTGATCCACGCTCATATTTTGAGATATAATTGAAAGATAGTACAGAAAACTTTGGTTACCTAACTGGATGAGTCATAAGGCATCAGATCTTTAAATAACTGGAATATAAGGAATGTCATACAGCTGAAGAACAGGGTACACTCTTCCAAGCTTAAAGGGAAAGTTTTACCTAAATATAGGTTGCTCATATTGTTTAAATTCAAACATACGTGTGACAGATTTAGCACTTGGCTTTTATTGCTGCAAGGCCTTTGTATATTAGGTGATGAGAGCTGCCGAGGAGCCCAGAAAAATGAAATTGTTGTACTGTGGGCAGCCATTGCCTTATTTGAGCTTGATTTTCAACAAGGAAACTAAAGATATTTCCCTTAGTCCTATTGAAAACACTATAGATTGCCACATTGATATTATAGCAGTTGAAAGTTTATGTTCCTTCAAGATCTCCCCTCATCCTTATGAGACCAGGCATGTTCAATACACACATAGGAGATATCACCAGCAAAGGAAAGTCCAGACCTGAAATAAGGGCATCTCCAAATGTGTGTGTGTGATTCAGTCGCGACCAATTCCCTGTGACCTCATGGACACCAACCCACCATGCTGATCCACTTGGTATTCATGGCAGAGATACTGGAGTGGGTTGCCAGTCCCTTCTCCACTGGGCCACAGCATACAGCCCCTGGTATTCCTGGAGGGGCTCCCATCCAAGTACTGACCAGCCCAACCCTGCATGGCATCAGGGTGGTGTGACCTCTTGGTACCCTGACTGGAATCAAACCCAGGTCACAGTGGTGAAAGCACAGAATGCTAACCACTGGACCACCAGGGAACACTGCAGTATAAAGCATCAATGAATTCCTATGTATAGTAGGCTGTGCTGAAGAACTTTTCTTGATACTAGGAGAATAATGATTTTAAAAAGTTCAAAATAAATAATTAAGTCTTTTATTTTTACTTAATATATTTAATTATGATTTAATGGCAACAGATATTTGCCGATGTTCCTAATAGGATTATATATCTGAAAGGAATCTTTAGTTATACTGAAAACTGCCACTATGAATAGCCATCTTTTAATAGAACTAAAGAGAATAATGTGTCTTGGTAGGATAACCTTCCCACTCAGAGTAGAGGTAGACTAGTAGTCCAAGATGGAAGGCTCCATAACACAATCCTGTCATTTTTCTCTAAAAATGACAATATTCTCACTTAGGTGCTAATGTTGTATCATATTTTACAACAATTTGAAGTTATTTCCAACCTGCAGTGGTGTTTTATTAAATTAAATACGGTATTCATTTTGCTTTCTAAAAGCAAGTTTCCTATTACCAAGTGTAGTTCTTTAAAAGAGCATATTATTAATTAATTAATTAACTATTATTATTAATATGGGACTACAGTGGTACATCCCCTTCTGGATCACTACCTTGTCGTGGTGAAGGGGCTTGTGTACTTCAATGGCTGTGAGCTACACCATGTAGGGTCACCCAAGATGGGAAGGTCATAGCAGAGACAAATTGCAGTCCACTGGTGAAGGAACTGGCAACCCACTACAGTATCTTTGCCAAGAGAACCTCATGGATAAGCACATCCAGAGACATAATGATTGTGCCTGGAATTCTGAGGCTGATAAGGTCACTGAGAGTCGGAGAGGACTTAACAACTAAACAATAACAACAGTGGCATGTACTATATTGCTATTTAAAGGGCTGCTTTAGTGGTCATTCGTTGGGTGGAGAGATCTGGAGCTTATATAGCCCTGGGGGATGATTGAACATTAGTAATTAGTTGTTTAAATGCACAGTAAAAGTTTAATAAAGTTTTTATTTTTATTTTCAAGGCCTACCTGCTTATTCATTGGAGGGCCCTTTATAAGACCACTGCAGGGCTCCTTTAATTCACTGTTATGTATTCAAGACGTCTATTATTCCTATAATTTTTGGACACTCGGTTTACATGAAACATACACACTATTCTGGGAGGAATCTGCTGCAAATAAACAGCATCTCTCCGAGCTGTGGCACGTTCTGCTGGGGCGGACTGGGAGATGGATTCTGACTACGGGAAATTATTTATGATTAAAAACTTAAATTAGCTCCCACTGTGAAGGAGAAACACTTAGAAGTTGGAGGGATGGTGCAACAAAGCTGCGATCCCATTCTCGGGATTATTACGCTGAATGGGCCAAAACTCCATCGTTTATCAAATGAATAATTGAGTGGACAGATTGCTATAAACATATATACAGTCTGTACAAACACTGCGGAAAAGAGTCGGTCTGCTAGCATTAAATGAAAGGAAAAAAGAAATCAAACAAAAAGCGAGGCGAGACGTTAAACCGTAGCACTTAGCCGTTAAAATACGAGACACATGGCTTAGAAAAATAAATAACGAGACGCAAACATTTACGAGATTAGCGCCCAAACCAAAAACCCGAAAAACACACTAAATACACACAAAAAAAAATCCACAAACATCACAGACAGCATGGGGCATCAGCCAGGACATCTGTGAGTGAGGTGGAACGCGAATGTCACTCGATTTAGACGATTTTCGCCACACGAAAATCGCCTAAGCAAGGAAAAAATGGACGCCGTAAAAAATGAAAACGAGACTACACAACCCCGGACCACGTAGCACTTTACACATCACAATACGACCTACAAGATACACTATTACAAAAGCCGGAAAATGCTCACGAGACGCGTACCACATTAATAACATTGCGGCTTTACACAATAAACCAACGGCTTTACCTCGCGCACGCAGCCTATTTATAATGCACACTTGGAACATTCATTACACTTTATAAGCAGAGCACTAACACTCACACTGTATATTCTATGCAGACGCAAAATACAAACAGATTGTTAGCTCTTCTGCCTATTGCACGCTGCATATATCAATTACAAATAATTAAACTATATTAATTTATTGCATAATTAATTATTTCTTAATTAATTTCATAAATCATTAGTTATTCATTAACTACATATACATAGAAATATATATCTCTCGCAGAGGACCAAAAGTACACGACAGGAGAGGCTCTCAATGAGCGCCGAAGGCACTCATTGCGAGGCATGCAATGAGTGCCGAAGGCGCTCAGCGCAAGCCTCGCAATGAGCATCGAAGGTCCTCACAGTACAAAACGGTTTCAGTTATGTCTCAAATAGCATTCCCATGGCTTCAAATTGTATTGCCCTGTCATGTTTGACGGGCAAGTCGCTAGTGATATATAAAACACAGAAATCCCCTACAGCAAGTTCGGTCCTGGAGAGCCCCACACAGGCCAGCATTTGAGTAAATCCTTTCTGTACACAGATAAGTCAATCAGAATGACTGAAGAAGTGATTGACTCACCTGTACGCAGCAGGGATATCCTCAAATCCTGGCCTGTGTGGGGTTCTCCAGGACAGAAATTGCCCACCCCTGTCCTACAGTATATTGGTCTAATTCCATCTTAAAGAACAGTGAGGACACAAAGCATCCTCTGTTGTGCCATAGACAAATATTACATAGTGTATCAGTGTGATCCCATTAAGAAGGATAGTCTAGCTCCACAATACCAGGCATATTCCATACACGCTTCCTTCTTGGTCGCTACCTTGTTGTGGTGAATGGGCTTGTGTACTTCAATTGAGCTGTGAGCTATACCATGTAGGGTCACCAAAAATGGACAGGCCATAGCAGAGAAGTCAGACAAATCACAGTCCACTAGAGAAGGAACTGGCAACCCACTCCAGTATCTTTGCCATGAAAATCTTATGGATAAGCACGACCAGACACATAATGATAGATGTGCCTGGCATGCTGCTTTTTTATAAGGTCACGGAGAGTTGGACACTATTGAACGACTAAACATCATACATACACATAGAAGAGTTCTCCATAAAACCAGTCTACTAGCAAAATCCAACATGGCAAACTAAGATAATTATCATATAGCATATCTGTGTGATGCCATACAAAAGGGCAGTGCTACTCTTTTTGGCCAGTCCTGACATTTTATTTGCTCTCACTTGTTCCGTGCACAAGCTTGTTCAGGCCAGGCAGTCAGGATGTTTCTACGTGAGCACACAACACCTTCATCCATTCATTGTTTTTAATTCAACAGAAATCTACTAACTAATACAAATATTGTTGGATTTGAATATGTTGAATTTATGGGTTAAATGCATTAAGGAGAGGGGCTTGCAAAACCTCCTTAGTTCTCATGTTATCATTTACGACATTTTGAAGTGTTCTCTATTTCCTCTCACTTTAGTAAATGTGGCCCCGATGTGATGAAAACATATCCCTTATTTACAGCCACATTAAATTCAAAGGCCGTATGTGCAACGTGAGACCCGCAACTGCTGCGAGCTTGAAATTTTGCAGATTTACAGAGCTATTAAATTAGAACATGCTGCGAGTTACGGGCTTGAGAGGCAAAATTGTAAACCATTTGTTTCCGTTGGATGTGCGGCCGTGAATGGGATCAATTAGTCAAACTCGTAGTTACGGGTTTAGATGGAGCCAATGGCAAAAGAGATTGTCAGAAATACATCACTGGTGGTGGGATTTCAAAGTCTTACGGGTTTCAATTGCGAGTTAGGATCGGACCCACATTCCAGATATAATGCAATATTGATAAAGCTGTAAATATGATATTCTATTACATGCGAGTTCCAGTATATGTATTAACACATTGATTGCCGAGATCGATATAACACGGAAATTAAACATAAAATTAAGTATTTTTCTGGGCCGATTTGCGGGCTTGAGAATGTTGTGCTATTAATTCTAAAACCTAACATCACTTTCCCTGTTAATAAAAGTACAGTAGTGTGTGTATATGTGCATTTAAAGTGCTACGGATTGGACTTTACCCCCCTTGCGGGTCTTCTCTAGCAGTGCCAGTGATTTTGATAACATTTAATAGCGCAGTTGGAACGTAGCGGTTACGGGCTTGACAGATCAAAGGATTTGCGGGCTTGCAAGCCGAATTCTCACGTTCCGTACGGTTTTCGAACTCCTACCCCGCAAGTCGTCGGCGAGCTAGTTTAAGAGGCCAATTTAATAGCCGTAAGTCTTGCGGGCTACGTTATGAACTATGTTTTTACA
>CM050168.1:35478253-35508253 GCA_027410445.1 Discoglossus pictus
GAGAGACACTGGGGAGGGGAAAGAGGGAAAGAGACACTGAGGAGGGGAGAGACACTGGGGAGGGGAGAGGAAGGGGAAAGTGACACTGGGGAGGGGAGAGGAAGGGGGGAAAGACACTGGGGAGAAGAGAGACACTGGGGGAAAGAGACAGTGGGGAGGGAAGGGGGAGGAAAGAGACACTGGGAAGGGAAGGAGACGCAGGGGAGGGAAAGTGGAAAGAGACACTGGGGAGGGAAGGGGAGGAAGAGAGACAGGGGAGGGAAAGGGGAAAGAGACATAGGGGGGGGCTGTTGGAGAGGGTGGGAGAGAGAGACAGGGGTGGAAAGGGTGGTAGAGAGACATAGGGGGGAGCAGTGGGAGAGACAGGCAAGGAGTGACAGACAGGGGAGAGAGAAGAAGGAGGGGAGGGGGGAGAAATAAGGAGGAGGGGAGTGTGGAAGAGAGAAGAAGGAGGTAGAGGGTGCACAGAGAGAGAGACAAAGTAGATCATATATCATACCATCATTTTTGACGGGCAATTTACTAGTGTGTATATAATATTGTTAGTCTGGCACATGCTTGACAAATGTCTTTTTTCTTGAACCACTCAATTCCTCATGTTAATTAATCTAAAACACAAAAACATAGATCTGATGGTAGATAAGAAATAAAAGATGCATCTAGTCAACCAATTCTATTTATCAAATTGTTTTTTTTTTAATCCTTATGATGGCCTCTTGCATATCCAAAGGGAAACTTTCATTCCTTTACAGACTCAGAATCTATTATATCCATTGGAGTGTTGTTCCAATTATTTACTACCTTTTCTTCCTCTTTCTGGAAGTTAATTCCATTCTGACAACTTTATCAAATACTTTGGTTATAATGTTTTTAATATTATCATTACTTTGCCTTCTGTATGACTCACTATATCCATTTATATAGTACTACTCTTTATTTGGGATTGGGGTATGATAACAGTTTATTAAGGTAGTCATACAGTTATAGGTAATTGCCCATTTAATTACTGAGAAAAATTGGATGGCCAAAGCTTTTTTTTCGATCGCAATTTCTTTTGGAATTATATGTAACAAACTGTTCTGTGAATGGGATTTCTACTTCAGCTGTCAACGAAATAAATCTATAGCACTCTATCCAAAGAGGTTTAATGTACGGGCAATCCCACATAATATGACTGAGATCTCCTATTAGCCCGCATTCTCTCCAACATAGTATATCTGTAATATTGTGGGATATCTGAAATATCTTTTTTTGGAGTCATATACCATTTATTTAGAGTCTTAAAGTAAACCTCTCTATATGAAGATTGCTTAATAAATATATCTGTCATTTTGTACGTAGGGTACCAGATATCTTTATTAAATTAAATCCCTAGTTCATTTCCCATTGTATCATACGGGTTGTTTTATACTCTTCTATATAACGCCTAATGATAGTAAAACACTTGGAGATAATATGTTGGGTGTCTTGTGTCACTATACATTTTTCTGTTAAAGTTAATTGAACTCTAGAAGTTTTTGTGGTGTTATAAGAGGATACATTTGTTGTATGCTGTATATAAGTGAACCAACTATTATCTGTTAATTTAAATTATTTCTTTAACTGATTAAAGGAGGCCAATTTGCCAGTCCCTAACCACTTGAATACGTTTACTGTACCAATCAGAACATATTGGTGTTTTTAAGGTTTTTAAGCATGAGGATAGTCTAGTGTTGCGAGGCAAGGACTTCCAAAGAATAGGGGCAGCAAGAGAATAGTACTGGAGGGCGGGAGTGAGAGGAGGGGATAAGAGAGGAGGAGAGAAGAAGGTCATTAGCAGAACGAAGAGGGCGGGTGGGGTAGTATTTTGAGAGGAGAGCAGAGATATAAGGGAGTACATTATTGTTAAGGGCTTTATACTTTAGCGTCATAATTTTTTTCTTTTTTTCTGGATGCTATGGAAGCCATTGGGGTAACTGACAGAGATGAGCTGCAGATAGTGAGTGCTGAGTATGGTAGAGGAGTCTAGCGGAGGCGTTCATTATGGGTTGGATTGGAGACAGACGAGAGATGGGGAGGCCAGCAAGGAGAGAGTTACAGTAGTCGAGGGGGGATATGATGAGAGAGTGGATTAGGATATTAGTTGTGTCTTGTGTAAGATAGTGACGGATTTTGGAGATATTTTTTAGATGGTTGGGAAAAGATTTAGCTAATGACTGTATGTGAGGAATGAAGGAGAGGGCACGGCCCAAGAGAACCCCAAGACAACGGGCCTGGGAGGTGGCGTGATGATGACATTGTCAACAGTGAGAGATATAGGAGGAGATGACGCTGTAGTAGAGGGTGGGAAGATTAGGAGTTCAGTCTTAGACATGTTGAGTTTGAGTTGACTGGTGGACATCCAGCAGGATATGCTAGAGAGGCAGTTGGTAACTTGTGCTAGAATAGGGGGGGATAGATCGGGATCAGAGAGGTAGATTTGAGTGTCATCTGCATAGAGATGATACTAAAACCCAAAGGATTTTATTAGGGTACCAAGGGAGGATGTGTAGATGGAGAAGAGGAGGGGACCCAGCCCGAGTTAAGTGTTGCATTTTTTTGGAACAAAGAAAAATATTTAATTTTCCAATAGCTCTATTTTTTTGTTATTT
The DNA here is from genome assembly GCA_027410445.1 of Discoglossus pictus. Lineage (NCBI taxonomy): Eukaryota > Metazoa > Chordata > Amphibia > Anura > Alytidae > Discoglossus > Discoglossus pictus. The sequence goes on from CM050168.1 coordinate 35,480,884, forward strand.
TATATCTCTGTTGATCCAAGAGGCAGATTTCTTGTCATAATGTAATAACCTGTTTTCTAACGAGTTTGTTAGTCTTTCCAAATAGGCTACTTTGTCTATTTTCTTTATGATAATGCACCAGCAGGTCTATTTTTTTCCATCTAGTTGCAAAATGTAATTTTACAAAACTAAATGTTAACAACATATTTAAATATCTTATATGAGGAGTTGCATCAGCCTTGAGAAATGTTGGGTCATATATCAGCAAATAAAAAGATCCACACCCTTAATTAGGAGAGGAACTCTTTTATTTTTGCCCTTGAGCAGACAATCAGCCTTTATAACACCTTCAGAGCATAATTGATCAGGATAACAAGTCTACTAGTTTTTAATTGAAAAAACAAACAAACAATTGATGTCTCTGCAGGAGCTTGGACGCTTACATTTCTGCGGAACTGCGGTTGCATTGAATGATGCAAGGTGTCTGTGTCTGGGGCAGTGGTGTGGTGTCAATTTCAACCTTATTCTATTATCACAAAAAAAGCTCTGGACATCGGCCTGCACCGTCCTCCCCCAGCTTCCCTCCACTGTTAACTACAAACACGCACCCACATTATCCAGCTCTCAGTATGTCATCCAACAAACACAAAATGGATTTCTTTATTCATAAAAAGAATCTGTTAATGTTAGTACATACTTGACAAACGAGTGCAATTTTTTTTTTTTTACTTTGGTGGTTCTTCAAAGAAGCTTTATGAAACAATAAGGAAGTACCAAGGAATAAGATACACTGCTGGTGTGCAGGAGAAAAGGGTTTGAAAAAAGTTCTTAGTAGAGAGAATCTCTATTTTCATGATTGAGAGGGGAGAAATGTTAATGCCGTGGTGTAATTTGCTGGTTTATGGCGGTGTATGTGTTCAGAGAGGCCTGGAGAGGTCTCATCTGCCCCTTTCCCCTCACATGTCGGGGTGCCAGTCCTTGCTCTTGTTTGGTATATGGAGCTACTTCCAGTGCCATAATTTCTTCTTCCCCTATCTGTATCATTTCTGGCTCCTCCCATATAATTAAAGACCCCCCTCCTATGTCCGCTTCCCTCTCCATCTATCTTTAGCAGTGTAATTTCCACCCCTGTTGGCAGTGCCTTACCCCCTACCCACAGCATCACTCTTCTCACTGATCATTGTCCTGATCATTTTCCTACCCTTGTGGCAACATATTGCCCATCTTCATCCTTGAGTATGTAACTCTCCTCTTGTTTACCAATACCCAGGGCTGTATCTACCTTTTTGGAGCCCCTAGGCAGTGAAGTGGAGGACCCCCTTCTGAGTGAATACGCAAGGTATGCACGGACCAATTTTTGCCTTTTTCTGTACATGTAAGTTCCCTTTCCTGTTGTAACTGTCTTGTTCTAGGTGGTTACCCACTAGTAGCCAGTCTATGAATGGCAACATTTCATTTTTTTTAAGCCAGGAACCATTTTTTTAAGAAGTGGCACCCCTCACAGGGAAGCAGTGCCCCTGGGCGACTGCCTAGTTGGCCTAATGGGTAATCCGGCCATGCCAATACCTATATTAAAAGGCCAGTGATGTGTCACATGTATAATATGTTCTTATGAACTTAAATTACTAATGTGTAAAATGCTTTCAGAAAGTTTAAAATGAATAAAAATGTTGTAACAATTGTATTGAACTTTGTTTTAATGACATAACCAGTTGAAAGTAGGGTATAAAAGACTGCTTCATGTGCTTGTGAAGTGTGTAACAAAATAAAACAATAGTAGCTTAGCAAAACAAGAACATTTGAATTTTTGGGGAAAAACCTATATCTGTATTACTCTGGTTGTTTCAAAGAGGATCCCACCTTGGACTGCTAGTCTGCCTGTAGCTTGAGTGGGAGGTTTATCCTAAGGGTCCTTATTCTATTGTTTTTAACAGAAGAAAATCCAGATGTTATCTGTTCCTCCTATTCCTCCCAGGTATAAAGATAAATGTCCATCATCATTAAACCAACATTGAAATACAATAATTAAAAAATACAGGCTGTAATTATTTTAAACACTTTGCACGTTATCAAGTCAAGTTCTTCAAAACGGCTTTTTATATATATTACGCTTTAGTGATCCTTTACTAGAAGAGCCAGTCACTTATTCTGTTGGCATACGAGAAATGCAAGATGGAAGCATAGGCAGCTCAAGATAACATTTCTCTAACAGTGCTCTTATGTGCACGGCTTGTGTGTTTGCATCATTCAGCCGTGCCCGACTCTCTGTGACTTCATGGACTGTAACGCACCATGCAGAGCCACTTGGTATCCATGGCAGAGATACTGGAGTGGGTTGCCAGTTCCTTCTCCAGTAGGCCACAGCATACAGCACCTGGCATCCCTAGGTGGCTTCCATCCAAGTACTGACTAGGCCCAACCTTGCATGGCTTCAGGGTGGTATGACCTCTTGGTTCCCTGACTGGAATTGAATCCAGGTTGCAGTGGTGAAAGCATTGAATCCTAACCACAGGACCACCAGGGGAGCCGTTATGCGCATAGCTTACTTTGCTGATAATGTTACATATTTGTTACGTATTTTACAACAATGTGACTTTTTTTGCAACCTCTAGTGGTCCTCCAAACCAGATCATTTTCCAGACGGACAGTGGCATAGTGTGCATAATTATATTTAAGACTTGAGGTTGGCGACTGGGTTACATGGGCTATGATTATGTTTTGTGATATAATTGGGGATAGATTACCTATGTTATGGCAAGTTTCCCTTTCTGAATCACTACCTTGTCAGGTGAAGGGGCTTGTGTACTTCAATGAAGCTATGAGCTATACCATGTAGGGCCCCTCAAGATGGGCAGGTCATCGTAGAGAGGTCAGACAAAGTGTGGTCCATTGGAGAAGGAACTGAAAACCCACTGCAGTATCTTTGTCATGAAAACCATGTGGAGCACAACCAGAAACACAGACAGATGTTCCTGGCGTGCTGCGTCCATATGGTCAGCAAGAGTCGGAGACGACTGAAGGACTGAACAAGAACAATGGCAAGTTTGGGGATTGGGCACAGCAGTAACTCACTAAATGAATAGTCAAGTAAAATAAGTAAAGCTTGCCAGGTTAAACAGAAGGCCATTTTAAGGATTAATTAGGTAGATATAATAGGCACATAGGATAGGCCTTTTTGTACAATTGCCATAAAATCCATGTTTTTACTCAGAGCACCTGGCTAGATCTGTATACATATATGTATTATGATGTTCTCTTACCTTTTGAAGCAGCTGGTTTACCTCCATGGTGTCCCTCACCATCCCAAACCTCTCTTTCTCCATCTTGCTGGGTCTCCAGGTGCTGTCCTAGTGCTTATGATAGTAATGGGAGCTGATATTCCCCCAAGTTTATCTTCTTACAGATTGGGTAATGTCTATTTTGCCCCTTACAGCCCCCTGCCAGTAGACTGCCCATGTAACCTCTCTGCCCCTGCCACTTGTCTCCTTCTAAGTAACCAAGTTTCACCAACTATTCCTAGGACACCCAAACTTGTAGGGGTGCTAAGGTTCTAGGAATATATTATCTAGACCCGATTCACTATTATTTACTATTAGTTATCACTATTTAACAGAAAAATTTATAAATACATTTTTGCTGAGAATATTATTAATGCTAAAACTACATTTATGCAGGTAATGAGATTAGAAAGAAAAGGCTCCCCCCCATATACCAAAATGGAACGTTCCGTTGTCATGGAAACAGGACGCTAACAGGAATCAGTGGGAGAATGGAACACATGTACAATACATTGTATCCCTGGCGTAGATACAGTATCAAGTACAGTTCATGCAGATTAACCATTGCAGTGCTGCTATAGTATCACATGATTCCTTCATGATATTAAACATATTAATATAAATATTATTAGATATTATTATTATTATTAATAACAACAACAACAACAGCAACAACAACAACACCAACAACAACAACACCAACAACAACACCACCACCACCACCAACAACAACAACAACAATCCTTATTTGTCCACATTACACATACTAAAGCAGTGTATGCACAGTGGTGATTTATCCAAGCAATAAGAACTATTCCTTCTATATTAAACTGGTTTCATCATTATATTTAGGTCCATATCACATTGCTCTGCATAATGTTATACCCAGCTATGCTTGTAAGGAAAGTATTAACTTCAGCAAACATTCCTTGGGCCTAATGCTGTGGATAAATGTATTTAGAGCAATGTGATTTGGCCCAAAATAAAATGCTGAAAGTAGGTTATTATAGACAGAATAATCAAACCTATCCTGCCCTACGCCGACTGCTTCTTGATGTAGCTGTCTCCAAGTGCCTGGTAAGTGGTTAGGGGTTTTTGGGTTAGGTTTAGAGGGTTAGTTTGGGGTCCTTTCCCTCTTCACCATCACAAAATCTGCAGTTCCGCCGCCGGTCGACAGATGGCGCTGCCGATTTTCGGATACTGCTGAAAATAGCATAGAAGGCACGCCGACAGAAGAGGCCTTGGGCTATGAGAGGTGCGCCCGAGGCCATGGAAGGGGGAATGCACGCCCAGAACATATCGATGGCCTTGCTGTCGATCCAGCGCCGTCGAGATGCGCCACGTTGGAGGGGAGAATAATTTTTTGCCTTCCCTGGAACTTGACGGTGCCCAAAAACTGACAGCGCTCTCTGGCCGATGGCACCTGTAACTACAGCTGTCAGGACTGCAGAAGAAATGCGCAGGCAAACAGGGATAGATCCTTAGTTTGGTGGTGTAGGTAGTTAGGGAAGTACTTTTAGGGGGTTAGGGGCTTAGGGTTAGGAAAGTACTTTTAGAGGGGTTAGGGTTGGACTACGAGGGTTAGGAGGTCAGGGTTAGGGACGGCAAGGGGTTTAGGAGCTTAGGGTTAGGGTGTTGGGTTTAGGGTTAGGGCCGGTAAGTGGTGTAGGGGGTTATGATTAGGGCCGGCAAGGGGCGTAGGGGGTTAGGGTTATGGACTTAGGGTTAGGTTTAGCGCAGTAACTCGTGTAGGGGGTTAGGGTTAGGGTCGGCAAGGGGTGTAGGGGGTTAGGGTTATGGACTTAGGGTTAGGGGGTTAGGTTTAGGGTTAGCACAGTAACTTGTGTAGGGGATTAGGGCCGGCAAGGGGTGTAGGGGGGTTAGGGGCTTAGGGAAGTACATTAGGACGCAATCGCGCCCAACACCAGGTGGCTTTCCGTGCCATGCGTGCACATAACAGGATAGATCTGAATAATCTGTATTGCTTGAATGGTTCATACTAGGCATGTACTATTTATTTTTTAGCTTAAATGACAATACTGTACTTGAGAAAAGGTTTAACTAGTCCAGATTTTCTTTTAATGCCTCAAGCATAGATGGAATCAAAATAATAAAATAATAATCATGACATAAGCAAGTTTAAAATAAACTTACCTAGAAAAATGTAAAAAAATTACATAAAACTGTAGGACATTATACAAACATGTTGAAGCTTTTTATAGCCTAAAAGCACATGCTTTGTTTTAGTTTCACATATATTGTACGAGGTTGTTCACGTTTAAACCAATAAAGCTTATTGAAGAAAAAACACGCAAAATGCGTGTATCAGCCATTTCTATAGCAACATGTGCAGGGCGTCGCCATCTTGCTGGTCACCTTTACACTTTGACCTATGAGATGATCACTTCCTGTTAGAGACACGTGGATTGTAGTATGTAAGTAACCAGTATTTAATCAATCTATTCTGGTTCAGTAAATGCAGTGGAGTATATTAATTCTTTGATACCGGACAGAGAGTGATTAGTTCGTGGTGGAATTAGCTTTTTTGCAGTTTTAAATGTTAAACAGAAATAGTTAAAGCACATTGAGGATGATATGAATAACAGAGTAAAGATCTAGCTTGGTAGATGTGATGTTCTGGGGTGCAGCCTAAGGAGATCTGGGGTGGCTGTACATGGGCAATAATCATACTGTGGGGACCCTGCATAAGATGCAATATATATATATATATATATTCAGAGTATTGCAGTATATAATGATATCTTTTTTTATTGGACTAATATTTTAGCTAGTGATATGGGAGGTTCCTGGATTATACTAGGTATATTTAATATCCCTGTGTATCTATTCACTTTTATGTAGCTTATTTTATTAAGAAGTGCTTATAAGCTCTGTTTTTGCTGCATAAAATCAAACAAATATTACCTGCTCTGGTCTGCCCTCTGCAGCTCATGAAAATGCAGACTCTGTAGTACTGGCGGTGCAATGTCTCATACTAACCAATCTGTGACTATCTCTCAGCAACACGCTGCTGAGACGTGATCCCTGATAGGCTAGGATACTACACTGTACATCCAGCCGAACAGAGTCTGTCTGCATACACTGCAGAGGGCAGACCCATACAAGGACTATTTGTTTAATTTTAGGCCGTAAAAACAGAGATTATAAACATGTTTTCATAAAAGTAAATAGATACGCAGGTATATAATATGCTTGGTAAAATACCCATCCCTTTTCAAGAGGCATGTGTACAGCCCAATTGGAATCTATCCCGTTGTGTATGCGCAAGAAATTGCCGGCACTGACAGCTGCCGTGCCAGCGAGTAGACACTAGATGGCGCCGTCAGATTTCAGGGAAGGCCTATAATTATTCCCCCCTCCGATGTGGCGCAACTTGACGGCGCTGAAACAACAGCGAGGCCATCACTATGTTCGGCGCGGGCACTTGGCTAGGGCATCATTGTGATCAATTAAGCCAAGCACGTATCTACCGATTTAGAAACAGGCAATAATACATTACGTCAGTAAAACATGGAGTGTAAAGGTCAATAAATGAGTGTTTAGAAGTCCGATTTGCGATCGGACTCAGAGTCCAGAAATGTTGCAATATAAAAAAATCTATTCTAGCCCATGAGAGTTCAATGATATGTATTAACCCATTGATTGCCGGGATTGATGTAACACAAAAATTACACATTAAAAAAATAAAATAATTTTGATTGCAGATTTACAAACTTGAGACTTTTGTGCAATTAATTCTAGCAATTGCGGGCTTGAGGAATTGTAGCAATTTAACAGAGATTTTAGCGATTGCGGCCTTGAGCGATCAAAGGCTTAGCGGGGTCAGATTACGATTTTGACAACCATAGTTGCTTTTCAGCCTGTATCCCGCAGATCGATTGCGGGTAGCTAAAAGTGGGCAATTTAATAGCAGTAACTTTTGAAGGCTACATTATGGGCTACAGTAACTACAATTTGGACAATTTATTAGGGGCCATGTTTCCTGGGTTTTGTCAAGCTCTGATCTAAGGGCGAAAAATGTTACTGCATCAACATAACAGAACAGATACTGACTCATGTGAGCAGAAAACATCAGTTATTTCACAAAATCAGTGTAAAGTGACACAGTGGAGTTTAAAAACATGGTATGTTGTAATTTAAATGCTTCTCTCATACATGCAACCTTCACTAAAGTATCATGAATGCTTACAGTGTGTCAACATTTTTTTTTTTTTCAAAATGAAAACTAACTGTATGACATTTTCAAATATTTATATGTTTTTAGCACACAGTGGAGTGGTACTCTAATAGTTAAAAATTTAAGGCACCATGTATATATTTTTTTCTTTCTTAAAAATGTGTACTTTATCAAGTATAGAATACACTGTAAATATACACAAAATCCTTTAAAAATGTTCAAAACAAAAACTCATTGTAATTGGAATGTCTTCTCTCTTTACAGAGAGAGGTCGAAATGTCTCAAGGCTCAGAGAAAAAGAAGCATAAAAAAAGCAGATTAGCTGGTGTGTCAGATCATGAAGAGTTTAACACTGTCTCGTCTGGAGTCAATGGTCACTTTCTCAATGGTGACCAAGTCAAAATGAGAAATCAGGAGACACAATCTGAATGGCAGACAATTAAAGCCGAGGCTCTTGATGAAATAGCCATAACTCCAAATTATCTGGAGAATGCAGAAACCCAGAATGGAGAAGAAACACAAGGAACCTCTTCTAATTCATCCAAGAAAAAAAAAAAGCACAAAAAGAATGTGGAAGATCATACCGATCATGACTCCACTTTGCCCTTCGTGTCTGAATCAGAGGTGACTACGGAGAGTTCTTTGAAGAAGAAGAAGAAACGGCAGAGGGAGGAAGATTCCTTACATAATAATTCTAACCCCAGATTTGGTACATAATGCTCTTTTTCCAAAAGGTTCCTCTACTTTTTTTTTATTTACTGAAGCCCTATGTTTATAGGCTGGGTAGGATGTTTTTGCCCTGCTAATCCTCTAACTTCTTTGGAAATTACTAAAATAATTTTTACCTTTTTTTGTGTCACTGGACACCACGGAAATCCTGCTCAAACCTTTCAAATACCCCAGTTTTGTCTTAAAATGTATCTCGCTGAGAACTGGCACCTAAAATTAACCTGTGGGATACCTGCATATTGCCCGGTCCAGGTTGTATGGTGTCATGACACATAAATATAGCCATTCATTATTATTTATTTGTATTTATCTGTTTCTAATGAGAGATTGCTACCATTATTGACTGAGGCATTTGGTCCACTGTCTTGAGTGCAATCATCTGCACTTATTACATACTGCAGACATATACTGCAGGCTACTGCATTCAAGCCAATGGACCCAATGGTGCAGGCTAATTAGTAATTAATGAAAAATAAGATTAGAATCTTTATTTGTGGGTCAAAGAAAGGCTGACTGACAATTCAGAATTGCAAAAGTCAATTGAAAAAAAGTCATAACTGTTTTTTAATTAGTAAAAATACATTTTGATGCTTCTGCTGGGCCCTGGGAGAATCCATGATATATAGGTGTAAGTTGTGTGATATGGCTGAATTTCCTGAAGCAATGAGTCTATTTCTGGGACAGTGAGGGGAGCAGTGGGTATCAGTTTTAATCTTATTCTATTTTCTTAACAAAGTTTCTCTGTTCCTGTCTCCCCCATCTCTCCCTAACAGCAAGATCCAGCTTTTGGGATGTGATGTTACAAGACAAAATGGATTCCTGTATTCATAGACAGAGTGTTAAAATTAGATTTTCCCCAAAACATATTTTATGTCCATGGCTTACACAGCTGCTGCTAGTGTTAGCTTGGTATTTACCTGACTTACAGGTGTCTTTTTCTCGAACTGCTGTGCTCCTTTAAACAGCTGCTTGCATTTTTTACATTATAGCACATTAGACAGGTGATGATAGGACTAACTTTTATATTTGTATTCCTTACTTTTTTAGCAGACCCCCCATTTGCTGAATTGCCTGATGGAGAAGATGCTCTCAATACAAAAAAGAAGAAAAAGAAGAAAAAACACCAAAATAATGATGAGAGTCAAATGGAATCTGTACCTGTTGAACCATTTCCAGGCATGTATCTGCAGTATTTGAACAGACATTGGTTAACCCTTTTTGTTTTTAGCTGCCATTAAAGAAAACAACCTCTAGTTTGGGCAAATATCATGTTTGTAAAATATGTAACTAATAGCATTAGCTGCTATAAAAGTAATGAGCAAAATAAAAAAAACATTTTAAAATAAGATCTTAACTTTAGCAGACTCTGCTAGTATGTAGATGACCTGCCAGTAATGCTTCTTTCTCAGTACTTGGGTGGGAATATAGAGAAAAGGAAAAACTGAACGTTGGACTGACTCAGGATATATATATATATTGATTAAGATAGATGGGAAATGGAATAAAATAATTATCTTGGTATATAACAGCACCTTATACAAGATCACAAGATGTAGGATTAGATATTCCTATGATGTTTATGATAATAATAGTTCTAATAGTTCTTCAATTTGGAATCTATATCTCTTATAAGAGAAATAATAAAATATTTAACATAAAATATATATATATATATATATATCAATATTAATACAGCATATCATATAAGATCATATATTTCTCTTTTGAAAAAACTGTGATATAAAGAAATGTAAATATGACTGAAGATATTCTTTTTATGATCCTGTTAGAAAAACTAGAGATATTCCTCTTAAGACTCTGATGGAGAAATATGGGATTTATAATCCCTATAAGAGAGGAAAAATAATACATCTAACATTAAAACACATATATTAATATTGTAAATATGTGGACCCATAAAACATGTAGGTAATCATATTTGAGATATATGACTATCTTATACTGGATAAACAACATATAAGGGTTTGGTTATTCATTGTGCAATAAGAATATGCCCTTCTTTTGAGACTTGAAGTATATATGATTAAAATGAGATTAGATAAAATTTGAAAAGATGTAATAAAACTGACTTGTTATACCAAACTTGTACACATTACCCCCTTACTTGCAAACAGTTAAAGGGTAACCATAACAACTTATTTGACTATAAATAGGAGGCACCGTTGAAACAATCGCCGTCCCCTTTGAAAAAGTCACTCCCATGTGACGAAACGTGCATCAGGGTTGCGTCTGACGTCAGACGCCGATATTGTAAACAAACAAGCCCTTTTAATGCAGCTCCGTGATTTCTAAGTTCTCTGTCACTGCACACTCGGTGCCTTAGTTTCAGCACACGGGAGAGCCTGGTGCAGAGCCCTACTTACTAGATAAACTGTGGATGCAAACTCCATAAGTAGGACACAAAACGGAATTAAACATAGAGAAGTCTATATATGGGGGTAATCTATTTGAGGAGAGGATACCCCATAAAGACACATACAATTTTCCGTAACTGCAAATAGGCAGTGCTTCCAGTATAGTACTGTGAACATTAAATGCATTGAACACATAGCATATTCATGGTAATATTATATAGTGTCCCAATCTCAGTATATGGGAGGGCATGGTACTAAAGACCTCACTAAGTGGCAAAATATCGATTGATTCCACATTTTCTGATGTGAAAGCTTCATAAATAAGTTAAATGGTGGATGGAAAGATAAAGGACACCAATAGGAGGATATACTGTATATATATATATATATATATATATATATATATATATATATGAAAAAACGACCAGCATACCCCATAGAGATATATACTCTTTAACAATTGCAAATAGGCAGAACCTTGAGCAGCCATATGAATATAAAGACTCCTGTTATCGCCTCACTGTGCCTGAGTTTAAGCACATATAATCTGATATTAAAGGTCTTACTAATTGGTAAAATACTGACTGATTTTACAACACTCAAAATAAAGGATTTATAACTAAGATAAATTGTGGATGGGAACAATATAGGTCCTTTAGAGAAATTAAAGATCAAACAAGGACACTATAATATATCAAGTGTGAATATAAAGGTGTAATAAATATCTAAGGCATCATACTATAATTTTTTGTGCAAACAAAATTGAAAAACTGAGGGATTTAGGAATCTGGGATATATAAAAATATGATATCTTTTAAAACTGAATAGAATATATATATATATATATATATATATATAATCACAAGACAAAGTGTAAGCACTGACTAAGATGAGACAAGAGAGATCTAGACTAATTTATATTGATCTCTCAATACCGGTCTTATGTGCAAATAATAAGGGAGTCAATATTAAATGTTTTTAAGGAATCCCTTCCAATTCCCTTGATTTTAAATAAGTTTTTAATCGACGTTGTCTCCAATAAGGTAAATAAAAATTAATTATTTTGTTTTTCTCTAGTTCTTTTTTGAGACTAACCTTTAAACAGCTGCTAAAATTTTTTACATTATAGCACATTAGACAGGTGATGATAGGACTAACTTTTATATTTGTATTGCTTTTTTTTTTTTTTTTAGCAGAGTTGTCTGATGGAGAAGATGCTCTCAATACAAAAAAGAAGAAAAAGAAGAAAAAACACCAAAATAATGATGAGAGTCAAATGGAATCTGTACCTGTTGAACCATTTCCAGGCATGTATCTGCAGTATTTGAACAGACATTGGTTAACCCTTTTTGATTCTCAAAAAAATAATAAGCAAGATTTTAAAGGACCACTGCAGTCTTTTATTTACAATAAGGCCTTTTGAAGAACTAAACTTAACAATTGGTAAAATATTTGTATAAAGTAAAAAAATGCAGTGGAAGCATACATTTTACTTCTGCTAATCTGATTCTATAGGTGAAAAAAACACCTTGGATGCAGAGAAGGTTTTAGCTGCCATTAAAGAAAACAACCTCTAGTATGGGTAAATATCATGTTTGTAAAACATGTAACTAATAGCATTAGCTGCTATATAAGTAATGAGCAAAAATAAAAATAAAATAAAATAACTTTAGCAGTCTCTGCTAGTGTGTAAATGACCTGCCAGTAATGCTTCTTTCTCTGTACTTGGGTAGGAATATAGAGAAAAGGAAAAACAGGATGTTTATTTTGTGTGAAAAGCTGAATGTTGAACTGACTCGCCAATTAGGCCAGAATTCTACCTCCTTATACTTATGAACAGTAAGCAGTGCTCTAGAAGTCCAGCATTAGTACAACAGGAATTTTTTTGACTCGTTCACTTTGCATCCATGACGGGACTGGCTTTTTTGCTTTTCTTGTTTCCCTAACAGACCAGACATTTGCTGAGGAGCCAGATGCTGATGATACTCTGCAGCTAAAGAAGAAGAAGAAAAAGAAGAAAAAGCATCAAAGCGACAACGATAATGTAGAAGGTATTTTATTGAGACATGAGCTGTCTTGGGGTTTGTAAACAGCCATCACCCCTCCCTTCTCATAATTTCTTTAGAAAAGGGCTTGACTTCTGTATACAGGTCTCAATTGGCTATTTGCAAGTGGAAATATTTTGTCAAGCTGAGCCTTTAAATTCCTACTATTGTTTTTTTTTTTTTACTTGAGCCAAATTTAGCTTTTTTCCCCACTAATCTTAAAATCCTGGTTATCGGGCACCTAACCAACCGGCACTCTCAAGCAACCGGCACCGGCATCAATCCCCTATTCTACAGAAGCTCCTGCTAAACCGTCATAACCGGCACTATCCGGCAGTTCGACACTGCCAAAAAAAAATGCTAACTTTTTTTCAAAATGTTTTTTTCTGGGCCTAAATGACCCAGTTTAGGTGCTAATGCCCTTTTTAAGGCTTTTTAAAGGGTTTTTGGGAGGTTCAAGGGTCATTTAGACCTTTTTTGGGGGGTCTCCTTATTAACCGGCAACAGGGAGTCCCTGTGGGTGCCGGATATCAGGGAGTTTACTGTAGTCCCCTGGAGTGACCTTGAAAGCAAATGGGACCTTTATTTCATTCTAGTGAAATGCTGCCACTGTGTTGTCAAACATAACAGGCCACTGTAGTATTAAATATAAAAAGTTACTTTTTTCAATTTAGATATGGGCCTAATTTTAAAACATGAACGCAATTTAAAAAATAGCTACTAATGTTGTTAGATTCTTGCACAACATGTTTTCCAAAATACAGCAGTGCTTAAATGATAGAACTGACTTTTATTATTTTTTTTTTTTTTTTTTATAGACTCAGTATGTACCGAGGAACCAGATGTAGATATTCCAAGGAAGAAAAAAAAGAAGAAAAAACGCACTGATGATCAGAGCCAAGAGGGAGACAGTTTGTTGGGTATGTTTCTTGGATTTCAGGTCTGTATTTGCACGATTTGAACAAGTCTTGGTTTTCCCGTTTCACAATTTGCTTGATGCACAAACCATTTTTTTTTGTAGTACATTAAATACCACTAAGTTCAGTTCTAAATAAGCAATTTAATGGCCAATGTGAGTCTGGTAATGCAACGATTTCTTTACAAAACACTAATATAATCAGTTTTTATATACACTAACTAAAATGATTGCAAAATTTAGATAAAGTACTGCGTTTTGAAACAACGAACTGCCCATGGCCTGTGTGCATCTGTACATAGGGGCATGAAGTGTGTATATGTGTGTTTGTATATATATATATATATATATATATATATATATATATATATATATATATATATATATATATATATATATATATATATATATAATTATTGGTTAATGCTATAAGACATACATATATTTCAGATGGATAGAATAGACAGACCGTATGAGCCCTGTGTTTAGGACAAATTTAGGGCAACATGTTAATTTCCTAGACGCAGAAAATTAATTTTTAGTGGAATGTGTGAGATCCATGTCCTTCTACAAGCACTACTCCAAAAACAAAATAAATCAGCAAAGTATATACGAGAATTCATCTTTATTGCCTATCCATCCTCTAATGTAACAAATAACAACTAATGATATGAATATAAAAAATGAAGTCACAAAAATCACAAAGTTTAAAAACATTTAAGCATCAAAGCAGATTCTGCTTTAAAATGCAATTAAACAACCCTTTACTGATAATTAGTATATGTAGACAATGCTTCTCATTATCAGGTACTATTTGAGCTGAATAAAAACATGTACTGGTTGTTCATGCCTATAATAAATATGAGATCTGTATATGGTTGAAAAAAATGTGTTTGATTAAGAGCATAATTAAGCAGAAAAAATGTAATTGAGCTAGTTTGTAATTAGAAAATGGTGTTGATTCCTCTGCTGGATCCTGGAGGCGTCGAGGTGTATGTGTGAGAGGGGCAGTAACATTTCTGGAGATCAATGCTTGCATTAACTTCTTCTGGGCCTTTCCAGGGGATAGGGTGTAGTGCCAATTTTAGTCAGAGCCAATTATCTCATAAAGCCTTCAGGCTCCTCCCTTACCATTCTCTCAGTGATAGAAAAACACCCCACTCATTATCCAGCTCTCAGGATTTGATGTAACAAACACAAAATGGATTCTATTACCCAAAAATGATTTTATGTCCATGGCTTACACAGCTACTAATGTTCACAGACCAGTGCCCTTTTATTGAGCTACAGTGGCTCCTTAATGACATTCCTCATATAGTGTAAAGATGGACATGAATCCAGACGATACAAATTGTGATCATATATAATACACAGATTGTTAGAAATGCTGTGAATCTCGTCCCCATAATTCTGTCATCATATGCTTTTATATATTTAAAATAAGGCCGTGATAAAACTAAACTTTGAGCGTTTTTTAATTTCTGCAGAAGAACCAGTATTTGCTGAGGAGCCTGACACAGACTATGCCATCAATTCAAAAAAGAAGAAAAAAAAGAAAAAACACCAAAATGATGAGGAGATCCAAGTGGAAGGTAGTGTGTTTTGGGCTTCAAGTCTTTCCGGGTATTTGTATTGTTTATTTATTTAAACATTATCCTTTTTTTTACGATTGTTAAAAGAAAACAGGCTAGGTTTAATGGGTAATTTGCATATTTATTAATATTATGTTCGCTGAGGATTTGTAATTTTAAGAAAATTAAAGGGACACTATAGACTTTTTTTATATTGCACCATTAGTATATAGAACTATACTATTAGAGCTATACCTGGTTTAACACTGTAGATGGTTCCAGGCAATAGGAGTATTACGTGAAACAGCTTTAAACATGGCATGGTTTTAACATGAGGAAGATACGGATAGGGGGACTTGTGAAATAAATACACAATTGCAATTTAACTTTTTTTGGTTTTATATGAACTTCAAACAAGCAGCAAACATAACACAAACTGAACATTAGCAGAAATATAAACTTTAAATGTGTGATGTTGAAGCTTCTATGTCATCCTGGACTCTGTTTTTTTGTTGTTGAGAGAATTAAAGAGCATTAAAAGCAAAAACAGGGAATAATGAGTCAAAATAGCATTATAGCGAAACAGCACTAAAAGGGGCAGTGTTAAGCAAGGTATAGCTGTATATAAATAAAGACATACCCCTTTTAACTCTGTAGATGTTTTCCTAGAAAACCAAGGGGTAAATGAAACCGTCTTAAATGGGTCAATTTTAAAACAGAATAAATCACAGGCAAACTGGATTTGTAAAATTCCTTCCATGGCTCTTGGTGTTTTGGATGACACACAAGCATCAAATCTGTGTTACTCGGGGATGTGTCAGGCAAAATCTGTATTCTATCCAACTTTAAAGTGAATCTGTGTTAAACAGGGTAGTGTAAGTGGGGGTCTGCCTGCATCTTGGGGGTACCTATGGACTCTAGTTAGGGACTATGGGTTCCTAGTGAACCTTTATAGGTTAGATTATTGGAGGCTCGTATGGACCCACGTGGTGGTAGTTAGAGTGCCATGTAGCAGTTGTATAGTATACCATGGAGGTTCATAGGGACCCCATGTTATAGGTGTTAATGTTAGGTACCATAGGAGTCCATAGGGACCCCGTGGTAATATTATAGCATAACATTGGGGTTCATAGCGACTACCCATTGTATAGGGGTTAATATTAGGTACTATGAGGGTCTATAAGCACACCCATGGTAATAGTATAGTATACCATGAGTTAAGTAAGGCCTCCCATGATACACAGAGTTAAAATATAACTTTTTTAAATACAAGTGTTTGGACTTCAGTGCTTTTTAATCAGATCCTCTGATAAAACAGTGATAACTGGGCATGTTAGAAGCTCTTTATGGCTTCAGTTAATCTCAAGAATCCTCTAATAAAAACGTCTAATGTAACAAACTGCTTTAATACACTTGTGCATTTCCGTTTTAACCTATTGGCTTCATAATAGGATAAGTAACTGGGCTCCTTCCTTCTGCTTGTGGACTGTGTGGGTGTTTTGGTAATAGATTTTAGTTTCTTAGTGCTTTCTATTAATATAAAATATAGGGTTATTGTTTTCTAATTTCTCTATCAGATCCGCTGTTTGCTGAACAAGCACAAACAGAAGATACAGCAAACTTAAAGAAGAAAAAGAAGAAAAAACATAAAACCGCTGATCCGATCAAAGAGGAAGGTACATTATTAAGGATTGTGGTCAATTTTTTTCTGTATAGTCTTTTGAATAACCAAACCTGATAATGGACTCAATGTTTTAGAAAGAAGAATGAAACTCAGCCAAGTTATTCTTTACTGCAGAAATCTATCTTCTTTATCTGCTGATTCTGTTCCCTTCTCAGACGGGTGTGTCTTTGTAAACTAATGAGCTGTCCATTAGCTAAAAAAAAAAGGCAATTTTCTAAAATCATGTGACACAGCAGAGATTCCAAATATGGTATAATTTAAAACTAGAAATAGTAACGTGTGTTATCTATTAAATGTTGCTGAAAACAATGACATTTTCCTACAGTAAAATAGCATTGACGTTTGCAAATTTTCTGATCCGCCCACAAAACAAGATTTGTATCTTTGACAATGAGAGATCATTGCATCTAATTACTGATGCATTTGAGTAATTGTTTTCTGTGCTGTCAGCTCATGAAAAGGAGACTAGGCATGCCCAGTTAGGTGCAGGAGCCTAGGCATGCCCAGTTAGGTGCAGGAGCCTAGGCATGCCCAGTTAGGTGCAGGAGACTAGGCATGCCCAGTTAGGTGCAGGAGACTAGGCATGCCCAGTTAGGTGCAGGAGACTAGGTATGGCCAGGTAAGTGCAGGAGCCTAGGCATGGCTAGGTAAGTGCAGGAGAGTAGGCATGGCCAGGTAAGTGCAGGAGCCTAGGCATGGCCAGGTAAGTGCAGGAGCCTAGGCATGGCCAGGTAAGTGCAGGAGCCTAGGCATGGCCAGGTAAGTGCAGGAGCCTAGGCATGGCCAGGTAAGTGCAGGAGCCTAGGCATGCCCAGGTAAGTGCAGGAGTCTAGGCATGGCCAGGTAAGTGCAGGAGCCTAGGCATGGCCAGGTAAGTGCAGGAGCCTAGGCATGGCCAGGTAAGTGCAGGAGCCTAGGCATGGCCAGGTAAGTGCAGGAGCCTAGGCATGGCCAGGTAAGTGCAGGAGCCTAGGCATGGCCAGGTAAGTGCAGGAGCCTAGGCATGGCCAGGTAAGTGCAGGAGCCTAGGCATGGCCAGGTAAGTGCAGGAGACTAGGCATGGCCAGGTAAGTGCAGGAGCCTAGGCATGGCCAGGTAAGTGCAGGAGCCTAGGCATGGCCAGGTAAGTGCAGGAGCCTAGGCATGGCCAGGTAAGTGCAGGAGCCTAGGCATGGCCAGGTAAGTGCAGGAGACTAGGCATGGCCAGGTAAGTGCAGGAGCCTAGGCATGGCCAGGTAAGTGCAGGAGTCTAGGCATGGCCAGGTAAGTGCAGGAGCCTAGGCATGGCCAGGTAAGTGCAGGAGACTAGGCATGCCCAGGCTTATCAATACTTAAATGCAATGACCTCTCATTAACAAAATACTTCAAAATCTTTTTACAGGTGTATGAGAGACTGACAGATCAAAATTCAATTTTATTTTACTTCAGGAAATTGCCCAAGGATTTACACGCCCCCTGTCTCATTTCTTTTTCCAGTCTCATTTACCACCCCCTCCTTACCAATATCCATAAACTCTGTCACTTGATCACCTCTCAATATTATCCCTTCATTCCTGCCCAGTCCATTTCCCTCTAAGATAAAGAATTAATATAGCACTCATAAGATTTTATTTATTAAATAACTGACTACAAGTGTATAATCAGTGGTTGTAAATCTAACGGGACAGTAAAAACTTAAATCTGAACTGTACTGTTGCAAGCTTTGGCAAATCTGCTTCTTACCAACTCCTATTAGGAATGGAAACAGATCTGCCCAAGAGGTTGTCCTAACATTGCTTTACGACTAGTCAGTACAATGGCCACTGCATGAAAAAGAGATAATGACTTGTATCAAAAGATCACAGTAGTCCAAGAAAAAAGGCTTTTGTTTGTAAAATATATAACAAACTAACAGCATTAGTACTGTTGTCTTTTAATCCTCCTATGGTGAATATTCTATTCTAAAAAATGATGCCCTTTATCAAGTCAGACGATAAATACGAGAAGCTCTGTGTTTAATTAAGGCCTCACTGGGTGCTAGTGGTGGTCTCTTCTCTGGGGCCTACTGAAGGATGCAAGAAGTGGACACAAGGCATTGCTGTGCTGCTTCCTGGTTCTTCCCTGCCAACTGGATAAACCGACAGCTAATGAATGAACTCCAGGGACAGTATTAGAGCTCCACTCCAGCAGATCATATGTAGGAACTTAGAAATAACCAAACCCTCTACCAGCACCATTGTAATATCACGGGTTAAACCCCCCCCCCCCCCCCCACATTTTTATGTCCAAAAACAGTAAATGAAAGAACTAAGTGTTGTAATTTTTTACTATTTTGTTCCTAGTTGACATAACAATTGCAGAGCAGCCTGGTAACGATGATACACTGCAAGTAAAAAAGAAAAAAAAGAAGAAAAAACAGCAAATCGAAGAGGAAAACCAAGTTGAAGGTAGTGTTTTGCTTCATGAATCTGTCTTGGCCTTCTTTAATAACAGTAGACAATGGACAACTGCAACTGAGAAGGGAATGTGTTCTGATCTGCTCATAGTATTCTGATGTACTGGTAGGACTCCCGTTCAGATCAGATTTAAAGGGCCACAAACAAATAGTTCAGTTACTGCAGAAAATTTTAAAGTATGTTCTGAAGGAACAGAGCCAACTGGGCTGGTAAAATAAAAAGTGGGGTCTCTCTGATTATTCTTCTGTTCCGAATAGTGGGGTAGATTCTCGCTCATCAACAGCTGCCTAAATTGGAGCTCCAAGGGGGAAGGCAGCATGCAGTGACAGCCCTCCCCCAGGGGTAGTGTGTTTAGGATCCCAGGCAGCACCGTAGCAGTGGTATGAAAGGCAGCGATTAGGCCACTAGACCAGGGAAAGGATTATTGCAGAGTGATATTTGCAGTAGTGGAGATATATAAGCATCTAACAGGAAAGTCATGGCGCTACGCTCACTTCTTAAGAGTGTGTTAACACTTCTTAGGAGTGTTATGTGGTCGGCACATATTCGAATGGACAGATTGGAGATGGACCAATAAGTATTCCAGAATGGAGACAGGATTTCTATTTGTTTGTGAGGAAGTGGTCTGAATCGATAGCACACAGACTGGGGTGGAATCCACTCCAGCCCATCCTGTACTGCCTACATCCCATGTTGTGTGGGCCACATACCAAACTTCCCAAAATGCCCAGTTCATCATTGGTATAGACCAATCTGTTACAGTGGCATTACCCAATCCCTCCAATGATAAACACAGGCTTTAATAACTAGCTATTTTTGGGAAGGAGTATTAGTCTTGAGAACCACAATAATGGCAGCTCTGATATACAAATGCCCTCTCTTTCTAATTCCTTTTATCTAGGGCTATTCATCAAATCTTGCAGTGGGATTAATAAGAAGGCCATGCTCAGCTGATATTAGTAGTAATCATCTCAGATATTTTTAATCTCTTCCAACTGGGCATGCACTTCTTCCTTATCACAATCCACTGGGAGAACTGAATAATAGCCCTAAATAAAGAGATTTAAATGGAGGTCATTTGTAGCTAAGTTATGCTTAAAATCCCTGACTTTCAAGTACAATTGTCTTACACTTACACATAGAATTTTGTAAAAGCAATATGTGCATTTTCTTCACTGCAGTATCTGGGGAACTGAATCGGTTAAATCATAAGAAAGATTCTGAAAATAGGGCCTGGATCTAACCCTTGCAGCCTAAGATTATACAAGTTTAAGTTTACTCTTTTTATTTGGTGGTTTTCTTAAAGGCATAACAAAGTGAGCTGGATTAATACATTTCTGCACTCAGTAGTCAAAATGCAGCCTATGTGTATGCAGCACATCTCATAAAACATTTTATTTTTATTAATACCTAAAAAAGGGGGTGTCTACACAACTTCCTGGTCCCCACCCAATCCGCATGCAGCATCCGCGGTGGAGCAATATTAACCCACTATTTACCTGCTCTTGCTAGCTCAGCCAATCTCCTTGCAGCTTCCTCCTTGCATCTTCCTGTCACATGTCAGTGATACACTAAATTTCCCAGGCTACTTTGCTACATATCCCATGCTGCTTTGCACCACAAACAATAGAAGAGCAGTGTTGTCACTGCTGGTATATGACTCATCTCTACTTCCTGTCTATGATGTGGGCTGTTGCCATAGCAACTAACATAGTGCTATGTCTCAAATCTTTCTCTAAGCGGATGGGCCAAAACAAATTGGAGGGGGTGTTAACCTTGATTTTAAACTGTCAGAAATTACAATAGATTTTCCTAACTTCAAGGTAAGTGTTTAAATTTTTTATTTTGGTATTTTTTCATGCAAACATTTTTTTTTCATACACTTCTGATTCTCCTCCATTAGATGCATTCATAATCCAGGAAACTTCGATATCCCTTTTAAGTAAAAATGTCCATCTCTTTTCATTTAATTCAGAGGAGGTGCCTACCATATTGAGAAATTTTAATAAAAAAAAAGAGCAAGCTTTAACCCTTCTAATGGAACTCTGCAGCACATTACTCCGATAATGATAGTACTGACTGAAACATTTCTCGCAGATCCATCACCTGCTGAGCAGACTGGGACAGATGATGCCTCCCCTCCAAAGAAAAAAAAGAAGAAAAAACACCAACAGGAAGAAGAGAGCCAGTTGGAAGGTAGTGTATTTGTGGTGGGATGAGAATAACTATGTTGCCTAAAATACACAACTTTGCTTAATCTCCTTTCTTTGTCTTTCTCTTGTAGACTCAACTGAAGTCACTGTTCCAGAGACAGCATCCACATCTACCAAGAAGAAATCTCAGAAACGACTAGTGGAGGCCCAAGAAGCAACAGAGAGCACAATTGAAGTTAAAATTGAGCCCCCCGAGCAGCCTTTCAGGCCTCCAAGTCAGAATGAAGTAGGGGCCCAAGAAGATTCATCTGATGATGGGTAATTGAAGCTAAGGGAGTAAGATTGTGTCTTTGCATCATGTGCTCAGGATACATTCTCTTAGCTTTCTATGCTTGCTTCTTGAGTTAATCCCCTATGTATAATCCAGCAATTGGATGGAGTGTTGGCACATAGTAAATCTGCTTTGATTTAATAAAGGGTGAGAATTTGGCACACAATGGCCTCCATGCAATTGAGAAAATTTTAGTTACAAGAGCCTGCAATGGATCCCGTAAAATAATTTGCTATTCAATTGGCGTCTTTTAGCTACCCGCAAACGATATGCAGGTTACAGGGTGAAAATCCCTGCGGTTGTCAAAATCGTAACTCCGACCCAGCTAAGCCTTTGATCTTTCAAGCCCGTAAATGTTTCAATCGCTATTCAATCGCTACAATTTTCTTATACGTTTGCCATTTATGGGTGGGGAAATGAGTACCAGATAGGACCAGCAAGGAGGTTAAACACCTGATCGTAGCACTGTAAATGCAAAAAAAAAATCAATACTGCACTTTATAAGACGGGGAAAGCGATGAGAGACATTAGAATTAATTGCACAACAGTATCCAGCTCGCAAAGCTGCAATAAAAAAAAATATTTTTTACATTATATTTCCGTTATATCAATCCCAGGAATACAGGAGTTAATACATATCAGGCCCCCCACATGGACTAGAACATTTCCTTCATTAGTTTTTATTATTTTGTACTTTGGCGGATTGCGAGTCTTATCGCATATCGGATTTCTAAAAGCTTATCGATTGACGTTTAACCTCCATGTTTTACTGACGTAATGATGTCTCATTTACTATTGGATGTTTCTAAATCAGTAGTTACGACCTTGCTTAATTGATCATGCTCTGAAATGCTACTGTGATTGCATGGTTTACGGTTTAGGCAAATTTCAAGTGCGCAGACTTACGGCCTGTATGAAGTCAACTGCGGGCTTTCTATTGAATGGAGGCCAATGTGTTAGTGAGACAGTTATAATGTGTTAGTGAGACAGTTATAAGGTCTTTATTAAAGGAACACTGTTACCCCAACAATACGTTGTTTTCATCTTAAAAATAATTAAATCCTGTCTGTACATTGTACAAGCCATTTTCTCTATAGAAAATACTTCCTGAGCTATTCAGCATTGTTTGTGCATGCTGTGTGGCATAGTTTGATAACTTTGCAGCTTATAGTGTTTTATGGCGGTGGGGAAGCACATTGTTTTTGCCACCAAAGAAATGGGCAAGCAGATTGTATTCCTAATTAGGACACAAAGCAGCTATTTAATATTTAGAAGCTCTTCATTTTCATAATAATGAAGCAGAAACAATGCTGATAATCTCAGGTATGCATTTTAGGAACAAATGGCGAGTACAATGTATAGTTGTTTTTTAATGTACTTTAAGAATAACTTGATTTTAGAGTCACTGTATCCATTTAAGCATAAGACTGTCCTGAAGATTTATTAATTGGAGGTAAAATGAGCAGAATATTATCTGCAGTTGAACAGTTCTCTCTATGGAAAGCTAATCTCTGTATTCACGTAGATTTCCCATAATTTCCCAATAAGAGAGCGAGACTCTTTTCATCATTTTGTGTTGAATATTCCATTGTATAGTATATACAATTTATGTTTTTACATTTCTTATAATATATAAGTTACATTCTAAAGCAGAATGCCGAAAATACACATTCTTGTTCTTTATGAAGTTACGGTGTAGTCTGTGGAATGAAGGCTGATTGATTTTTATGCAGACTTTAATAAGCACCGTTATAACTTTTTTTGTACATATAGGTGATAATACCGTAATTGAAATGCTTTCTGTCTTTTTATTTATAAAACACAGATAGTGATATTCCTCATCTGTGATACCTTGAAGAACATTGCATGCATATATAGGGCATTTACATTTTTGCAAGAGCATGGCTTGCAGTTATATGTGATGTGTGCATAGGTCTGTGAATGTGTCAGGGAAGGGAGTAGGTGTCAGATTCTAAAAATGCAAATGATTCCAAACCGCCTCCTCTCTCCCACTACCTTCCTCCTCCACCAGGGAAGGGAGTAGGTGTCAGATTCTAAAAATGCAAATGATTCCAAACCACCTCCTCTCTCCCCCTACCTTCCTTCTCCACCAGGGAAGTGTCAGGGAAGGGAGTAGGTGTCAGATTCTAAAAATGCAAATTATTCCAAACCACCTCCTCTCTCCCCCTACCTTCCTCCTCCACCATGATAGTTAATAACAGTACATCAAGCTTCAAGATAGCAGGAAGTGTTGAAGCAGACAAGATGCAACATTCTAAACATGTGACATTCTTTTTGAACTACAGGAGACCTTTAATACATATATGTTTGATTATTTTGGTGTTTCATAGGTTAGATCCATTGGAGCTTACAGGTAGAAACCAAGAAAGAAGAAAAACAAATGTTCTGGCATTCCTACGGCTAAATGAAATCGCTCTCTTGGAGGAGTATTTCCCAAAACTGAGATCAATGACAAATTCCACAATTTGCACCATAATTAATGAAGACCTGGAACGAATCAAAGAGGCAAAAAAAAAAGGTATAGTGAATTATTTGCTGCCGCCCCAACGTCTTTACCACTTCAGATGCTTTCACAGTATTCTCAAGGCAATTTGTTTTTGGAAATAGTCCTGTAAATGTGTGTGACATCTGATAAGCTGAATGTGTCTGCAAGTCTATTTTATTGATATGGGTGCTGAAGTCACTAAGGGCCTCATTCTATTAGCGGCCGCAGCCGTTGCGGGGCCGCAAGGACCGGCCGCAAGCTATTCGGCTATTCTATTCCCTTACGGCCGGAGGCTCCGGCAGGCTTGCGGCCGGTGCCTTGCTATCTCTTGCGGCCGCTCGCGCCAGAGGAAAGCCTTTGATCTAAAACGGCCGCAAGAGTTTTGCAATTCAATTGCTCCGGGAAACCTCTCTGCAAGGCTAAAAGCGAGCCGCAGATTACTTGCAGGAAAGAGGTCTCGCTAGCACCAATTAAGCACATAAAATAGCTCAAATAAAGCCATCCTGCACTTTGCGAAGACTATAAAGGGATTTTAGGTGTTAGAAAAAATAGCACATAATTATCCTGTACTCAAATCCGTAAAATATTTTATTTTTAATATCCGTAAAATATCCATGTAAAAAGTCCAGAGTGCTTGGAGCACCTCAGACCCGCCCACGCCGCAGCCGGAAAATAAACAGTTAATTTGAACTCGGGTTTGGGCAGATGTGCAATCTTGAGAGTGGGTTACTTTTAATCCTCATGTCCCCCAATATGATCCCTAGCATTTACAGAGCTGTACAGTGCAGGCTTGAATTTATTTTTGAGTTTTTATATTTCACCGCTTACGGCCGGTTCCAAGATATGCGGCCGGCCGTAAAAGGAGATCCTTGCGGGGCCATATAATAGAATCGCGAGTTAACTGAACCCCCGCAAGGAATCGCAGCCTTACGGCCGATTTACGGCCGGTAATAGAATGAGGCCCTAAATGTGCTCAGCACCATAAGATAAAGGAACGAGAAACGTGCTATGTCTGCTATGTCCTTCAATTTCTGTATGATTTGTACTAATGTCTATTGCTCTACTTTGTTACAGGAATCCTCTTCCAGACTGGTAGATTCACCATTAAAGAAAATAAAATGATTAAGAAGAACGTTAGGGAGTTTATGTCTCTCACTGGTATAGACAATCCTGAGAAACTGTTCCACACCAGTAGATATCCAGAGGAGAAGGCTGTGATAGAGCAAGTCAAGAAAAACTTCGGCTTTAAGCAGCGGATAGGTATTTATGCATTCTGGGCATTATCTTAAACCTATAGAGCTGCCTTCTCAACTATTGATATGTTCATTTTCAATACCAAATATGATTTTTTTTTTACCTTCACTGTAATTCAAAATGAGATTATTAGTGAAGAAATGCGTAGAAAAAATGTTAATTTCCCCCATAGCTTTAAATTATCATTGTGATGGTCCAAAGATCAATATAAACAACATTAAAAATGTATTTAGATTTAAAAACATGATCTTCACTAAGAAACATACATTGAAATTTTAGATCCTGAATTTCAGCATCACTCATCTCTTGCATAATGACCTCACTGCAGCTGGCGATTTACTGCACGGCTTTACTGGCAGAACCTGTGGAAATGAGTTTACTTCTGGAAAAAAATATGAGAAGCTTCAGTCTAAAAAACAGGGAAAAACAGCACTTCAATTTAAAATTTATAATGGAAGTTCAACATTTTTTAAAGTCACCATGTAAAATAAAAGTATACACTGATGATAACCTTGTATATAGAGTGACAAGCTCATATCAAAAGTAATACTGATCACATTTTACAAGTTATGGTTTAATACAAGAAAATGGCAATACATTTAAATGTATTTATTCTGATTTCTACTACTTACTTCTTGAAACTTAGAATTTAATTAGTTTGGTACATCACATCCTTTAGACCAGTGGTTCTCAACCTTTCTAGTGCTGCGACCCCTAACAGTAAAATTATAGATTAGAATAGACAAAAAAAACAAATTTCTGATGATTTTTGGCGACCCCTGGCAAATCATCATTCGACCTCCGAAGGGATCGCGACCCACAGGTTGAGAACCACTGCTCTAGACACTAGTAGGCATGAGCTTACATAGCTTCTAATGTTAGTTTTTTTTTACATATTTCACAAACATGAGATTTTCAATAAAATACAGCGGTCCTTTGGGAACCAAGAGTTTCAGCATTTTACCTCCTACTACCAGAATCCTGAACGACTATTAATTACTTATAATAATAATTTCTTCAAGTCTGTTTTTTCTGTTGTTGATTTGTTTTTGCAGCTGAAAATGTACCTCGTACAGTACACGAAGTTTTCCGCCGAGGAACAAAGATATTTGATATGTCCAGCACTAAGGGAAAGTGAGTCTTTATTTTATGCTTGTTAGTTTTTATATTTCAAACCTGTGTGTTTTATTTATTTATTTATATATATATATATATATATATATATATATATATATATATATATATATATATATATATATATATACATATACAGTGGATATAAAAAGTCTACACACGCCTGTTAAAATGTCAGGTTTCTGTGCTGTAAAAAAATGAGACAAGGATAAATCATTTCAGAACTTTTTTCACCTTTAATGTGACCTATAAACTGTACAACTCAATTGAGAAACAAACTGAAATCTTTTAGGTAGAGGGAATAAAAATAAAAATAATGTGGTTGCATAAGTCTGCACACCCTCTTATAACTGGGGATGTAGCTGTGTTCAGAATTAAGCAATCACATTCCAAATCGTGTTAAATAGGAGTCAGCATACACCTGCCATCATTTAAAGTGCCTCTGATTAACCCCAAACAAAGTTCAGCTGCTCTAGCTGGTCTTTCCTGCAATGTTCCTAGTCACATCCAACAGCAAAAGCCATGGTCCACAGAGAGCTTCCAAAGCATCAGAGGGATCTCATTGTTAAAAGGTATCAGTCAGGAGAAGGGTACAAAAGAATTTCCAAGGCATTAGATATAACATGGAACAAAGTGAAGACAGTCATCATCAAGTGGAGAAAATATGGCACAACAGTGACATTACCAAGAACTGGAGCTCCCTCCAAAATTGATGAAAAGACGAGAAGAAAACTGGTCTGAGAGGCTACCAAGAGGCCTACAGCAACATTAAAGGAGCTGCA
>CM050168.1:35513253-35525753 GCA_027410445.1 Discoglossus pictus
GAGAGAGATGTGAGGAATTGACGCTGTGGGAGAGGGAGGGAAGATTAGGAGTTCAGTTTCAGACATGTTGAGTTTGAGATGGCGGGTGGACATCCAAGAGGATATACTAGAGAGGCAGTTGGAGACGTGTGTTAGAAGAGAGGGGGATAGATCTGGTGCGGAAACTTACAAAACTTACATCATTAGTATCGAAATAAGCAATGAAAATAAAGTCAGTTTTAGAGAATTTTATTACATATTCTTCTTTAAAGAAAATGTAATCTTGGGTGACTAGAGTTCTTGTTACTTTATGGAAATTTTTCTTGCATAAGTGTACCCTCAGACTCAATTTTTTTAATGCATATATTTTTTTTTTGTCATTCGAAATTGCTCCTTTTGTATAAAGTATTTAAAGGCAATAGGTATACTGCATATAATATATATATCTTTTTTTAAAGCAAAAACGTGTGTGGATTCATAAATATAAAGTGGGAAAGCTAGGTAGAACGTTTGGCCACATCCACTGTTTTTATATCTTTTTTACATGGACAGGACCCCACCCGGTGGTGTAATTGATTAACTTGTTCTGTTAGGAATTATCGCGTTACTGTGAGATATATATATATATATATATATATATATATATATATATATATATATATATATATATATATATATATATATATAATTATTATTATTATTATTATTATTATTATTATTCACCTCTTTCATTTTGTTTCTCTATTTCTTTTTGTAGAGGTGAATCGTGGGAACTGGAGTCGAAAGGAAATTAACAGGTTGATTAAGGCTGTGAAAAAGTGTATACTTAGTCCAGGTGAAAAGAATGCAACAGAGAATGGTCAAGATCCCAATATCATCTCAAAGAAGAACCTGTATAGAGGAATTCCCTGGGTACAAGTTGAGGAAAAGGTCAAGACAAGAAACTGGACCCAGTGTAAAACAAAGTGGTAATTATACTTTTTATAAAAAAAATAATTCCAAAACTTAGGAACTTGGAAATCCCATATATTAATTAAAACAAATATTATAACACAGGTATGTGCTTAAATCCACCGAGCTAAAATGTATTTTTGTGCTATGAAGGTAATTTAATATAGTAGTTTAGTTTGGATGATTGATACTAGTATAGTGACCAAATGGTGGGACTACAGAGTGATTTTCAATGTTTGATTAGTCTAATGGGCCAGAAAAAAGTATGGGTGGGCAGGAAGTTGCACTTGAACTCTGTTTGAGTAGCACCATATTTCATACACTTGGCTGAGCCAGTGAGTCCTATTAATGCTGCTGTTTTAGGAGTGATTCATGGACTTTTTCAAAGGTCTGGAAATGATTGTTAGATGTGATTCTATGTTGAATTATGACAATTCTATACTCCAGGCTAGTAGACAGCGTTTATTGGACAGGTGGTCTAGTGGTCACTGAATAGTGGTATAAAAGTATGAGTTGGATAGTTTTATATTTGCAGCTTTAATGGTTAGCGAGTCTATGGTTTTATGTTTTCCGAAGGTGGGGGCTTATTGTGTTCAAATAGTCATCTCTACCTCTCCTTACAGGGAAGACACTATTAGGAAAGAGATATATATTTTTTTATTCTTGGAATAGATATCATAGTTTTGTGAGAGATTTAGTTAGTGTGCATATACAGTTTAGGCCTTTTAGTGTTGGTCTGAATGACTGTCTTGCAAAATGGCTTATTTACTAAGGTGAAAAAGTAAAGATATGTTTTTGTTTTAAAAATGTTTCTGTATTGGCATGTTTTAATTGTTATTGTCCGGGGTTTGATGGGATTTGATATGGTAATGCGTGTGAGGAATTGAAGGTTAGCATTTGGGCCAAATCCATGATCTCGCGACCAGCTTGTATAAAAATCTGATTGTGAAATCCAGTTTACTATTTGCCTCATGATTTGATGCACTGCTAGTTGTATAATAATATTTGAAAGTTTAAATTCCCTTTTCTATTTTGCTAGTAGGAGCTTTACCAAACGTATTTTAAGCCTTTTTTTTATTCCAGGTAAACTCTGTCACTCTGGAGTTATACCACTTTACGGCTGGTGTATGCAATAGTATAGTATAGGTAGCACTTGTAATATCCATCTATTGTTTGTAAGTAGTTTGCTATGTATATGTCTGTTATACCTTCTACTAGAAATTTTATATTGCTTGCTGCCCATTTCAATGGAATCTAAAGTTTTGAGTGAATTGTTTCATCATGTGATGATAATTATATCTGATTTCTCAATGTTGTTTGGAAACCAGAGATATCACTTTATGATAAATATGTGATAAATATGGAAGGTATGGCCGCGTTTGTGTTGCTAATATTGAGTGCCCTATCCTCTCCAAAGGCAATGTTTTTTTGTTCAATATTTATTATACAGTAGTTAAAGGCGAAATTGGAAAAAAAAATGAGGAAAGGGGACACCTTTGTCGTGTTCTCTTAGGCAAGGAGCAGAGAGAAGAGTTTAGGTTGTTTGATGTGACAAACGGTTTAGATTCTTGCCCATGGTTTGTATACAATTTATGAATTTATTGGCAAGATTTCTGATGTATTAATGTTCAGAACAGATAAGGCCATGATATCATATCAAATGCTTTCTTTACATCTAGGTTAGCTAAAATATCTTGGCTGTTAGGGGATTCAGCAAATTTCATGATGAAGGCTATATTCCATTTCATTGACGGGATGGCTTTCTAGAGTAAAACTCTTCGGGCCTCGTTCTATTATCGGCAAGGATCTCCTCTTACAGCCGGCCGTAAATCTTGCAACCGGCCGTAAGCTCTGAAATCTAAAAAGTCAAAAATAAATTCAAGACAGCTCTGTAAAGCTCTGTAAATGCTAGGGATCATATTGGGGGACATGAGGATTAAAAATAACTCACTCTCAAGCTTGCACATCAGCCCAAACCTGAGTTTAAATTAACTGTTTATTTTCCGGCTGCGGCGTGGGCGGGTCTGAGGTGCTCCAAGCCCTATAGACTTTTTACATGGATATTTGACGTATATTAAAAAAATAATAATTTACGGATTTGAGTATAGGGGAATTTTGTGCTATTTTTGCTAACACCGAAAATCACTTTATAGTCTTCTCAAAGTGCAGGATGGCTTTATTTGGGCTATATTTCGTGCTTAATTGGTGCTAGCGGGACCTCTTTCCTGCAAGTAAGCTGCGGCTCGGTTTTAGCCTTGCAGAGAGGGTTCCCGGAGCAATTGAATTGCAAATAGGATTTTCTTACGGCCGATTTAGATCAAAGGATTTCCTCCGGCGCGAGCGGCCGCAAGAGATAACAAGGCGCCGGCCGCAAGCCTGCCGGAATCCCCGGCCGGAGGGGAATAGAATAGCAGAATAGCTTGCGGCCGGTCCTTGTGGCCCCGCAACGGCTGCGGCCGCTAATAGAATGAGGCCCTTCGTGAGCAACTTATGTTGGTATTATTTTGAAATAATTTAAAATCAGGAGAGATATGGAGTGGCAGGATATAATGAGAGAGTGATCTTTGCCAGGTTTGAGTAATACAATTCTAGCTAAATTGAAATATGTCAGAAGTGATTTACAGTCTTATTTTATAATAAATAATAAATTGGTATGGTGTGGGGTTTCTTGTCCATTTTAAATTTTATAGAATTGGGGTGGTAACCAACTGGAAGTGGTGCTTTGTTATGTTATGGTATCATATCTTTTTTTAAACCAGTTTATAACCATATCCTTTTTAATTATAATTATTATTTAGGTTAGAGGATAAAACAAATAATATATAAACACAATAAAGAGATTAGTTTAAGACAATTTGTGGTCTAATGCTTTAAACATTATTTCATAAAATGAATAAAAAAAACACTGATCAAAAGATCCATGTGTTTAGGAAAACTTTGTGTGTGTGTGTGGTATGTAACAGCATTAGGATATGTAACCCAGGTACATGGGGGATTCCATCTTGGATTGCTATTCTGTCTGTGGTCAGAGTGGAAGGCTTATCCTACTGAAAATTGGGCTAGAATTTTTCTCTGTTGTCAAGTGTGCTATTTAAAGTGACCATTTTTAACTGAACTGAATTGCCAGAAAATTTGAACATTAAGTTCCTCTCAAAATTCTAATAATTTTAGAAAAAATGCAACATCTCCCGTAAAATTGAACTATAATTAGAAATTAAAGGCTAATTTATTTGAATCTTTGTAAAAGGTATGGTAAAGCGTGAGTATACAAATCAATAGAACTAAAATATAATGTGCGCGTCACAGCCTCCATCCTCATTATGTATGCAGTTTCTTGTGGGAGGACTTCAGTGCCTATATAAACCATAAGTTAAAATGACAATATCTAAGTCCGTTCATGATGTATTAAAAAAAAAATCATTAACAACATTTCCACATGTTTTCAGTCCTCTACGTAAGGGTTCACAAACTTTTTCCTTTTCTTTTTCCTTTAATATTTTTTTAAAAGGATGCCTATAGTTCCTTTATGTGTTGATGATAAATTGAGGTTAAAATGATTGCTTTTATAAATCTCTGTAATTCTATTAAATCAATAATCTAGGTCTTTAAAGTAATGAGCCTCATTATACTGTAACACTTACTTCCACAGGACTTCTGTTCTCATATCACGTATGAACAATGGCAGTAATTTGTGCATAGGCGCTTCTGGATTAGATGTGAAAATACACATTATTAAATGGTAAGTTTCAATAAAGATCAGTGTTCTATATGTGGTGAATGCAGGGTTACATTTACCAGTGCCATGCTTAAAAGACCACTGTAGTGCATCTACAACAAAGTTCATCAACATGTATTTGCTGTGCTAGGACTATTAAAAACAGTATGCAGTTTGAAATACATAAAAGTTAATGTCGGCTTTTAAACTGTCTATATTCTCCTCAAGCAGTGCTGCATATCTTTCCCTACCTGTCAGCTCTATCTGTGTGCTGGACTATCATGGAGCTTTCAAGCAGGCTAGACTGATGCCACTGGTTCTGTTCTGTCACGTTATTAACTCCACCCCCACTGCCTACAGAGGTAACAGCTCTATTGTAACATGCCCCTTGACTGTGCATGCTCAGACTGAAACAGAACCTACACTGGCCAGACTTTTTCTTTAGTCCGGCAAACAGGAAGAGCTGGCAATGCTCCTGATAGACACAGGTAGGAGGAGATACTCAGTTCTGCTTGAGGAGAAAACAGACAAAACGTTAACATCTATTTATTTTACACTGCTGTACATAGGTCATTAAAAAAGTATGCAAACAAACCCATGAGCTTTACTTGTAAATACACTACAGTGCTCCTTTAAGTATATGACTTTTCAAGATTGTTTAGTGTTGCAATCTGGAATTAAAATTGTATTTAATTGTTATGCTATTTTACTTATATACACACTAGCCCACAATACTGAAGTAGAAAAAATCGACATATTTTTGTTCAAAATTATCTGCAAATATTAAATTTAAGAGTCTTGATTGTATAAGAAGTTACCCTCTTTATTGTGAAACCCCTAATTAAGCTGCGGTTGAACCAGTTACCTTCAGAAGCTAACCAGTTAGTAGAATGGAGTCCACTTGTGTGCAGTTAAAGTGACACATGATCTCAGAATAAATACACCTGTTTCTGGAAGGCCTCAGAGTTTATCAAGGAACCCTGATCCAACAATACATTAGCATACAGGCGCTACAAGAACAATGCTAAGTATTTCAGAAATTATTTACTGCTAGTACAATGCTAGTATAATGTACAGCCAGATTGTATTGTTCTTTAAAATTCAATCAACGTTCTGTTGGGATGATAGTGTCCATTTAAATCAATTATTAAAACATTAAAAGACCTGGCACAACTGCTACTGTCCATCCACCAAAACTCAGTGACTGAGTAAGGCGGGGTTTAGTCAAAGAAGGGTATAAAGGTGAATACAAACTCTCCTCTTTATATCCTGTAAAGGTAGGAAATAAATTACCCTTACATGTCCCAAGAAGGCCAGAAAACCTGTTTTATAATAATTTTTCAGTGAATGGCATCCCCGCTACTGCTAAGTATTTTGGGTGGTAACATGCAAATGAGGCTCAAAACATGCAGCCCTTTTGCCTCTACTACACTTGACATATACAGTGGAGGATTTTCAATCACCGTTCTACCCACCATAGCCTGTTTAGTATCTGGTCAGTTTGTCCGGCTTCATTTCAAAGTTTCCAGAAGTAGCGTCTCCCTGATAAGCCCAGATTAAGGACAACACTGCAGTCTGTGAGTGGCTTCTGGCACCATACCCTAATCCATTGCTTTGAACTGAATTTGTGTGAGAGCAGGTTGTATAGTCCTAAGTGAGCTAAAGGCAAAAAAGGTGGTCATTTTTTTTCAACCTTACTAACATGTCATTACACCAGGACACTGGTTAGAAATAAGGGAAATTCAGGTTGAGTCTAGAGGAAAGCCTTTTTCTATCTCCATGAGACCTAAGATTTGGAAGAAAGTTCACCTTCCAGCAGGAAACAACCAAAGCTACACTTGAGGTGTTTTAAATATCATAGGATAGCTTACTCAAGCCCGGACCTCAATCTGAATGAGGATCTATGGCATGACTTGAAAATTTCTGCTCACCATTAGTCCCCATCCAGCCTGACAGAGCATGTGCAGTTTTGCCAAGGAGAATCGGCAAAAATATCAGATTGATGTGCAAAGCTGGTAGAGCCTCATGCTAAAAAAAAACCCTACAGCTTTAATTGCAGCCAAAGTGTTAAGTATGTTGTGTAAAACAAGTTTTAAAAATCCCAATCAAATCAATTTTAATCCCAGTTTGTAACATGCATGATTTTTGTATGCATTGATTTATAAATAGATTTGAGGAAATTCAAGCTATACTGTGTGACCGGGTCTATGGAGGTGTAATCAAATTATTGTTTGCAAAGACAGATTTAAGAGGGTCTTTGTGGAGCTGACACAATGCCTCATTTACTTCTTTAACAGTGGGACATATTTTTTGCATCAACCTATAGGAGGCATTCAATAATAAATATAAACTAACTAGTGACACAGGAATGTGTGCAACATTAACCATTTAACCTTTTGTGTTCTTTGATTTTACAGGCTATATGACTCCGGAATCAAGGACAGCAGTCGGGTCAATTGGGCTGAGTTGGCTGACCATATTGGGTAAGGTTCTAATTTTCGTACACACTATCCTGAAATAGGTGTGTGCTAGGCATTCTTCTAATAAATATACTGTTTTATATCATATTATTATTTCACCCACACTAGACAGAGATTTCACACACATATTATTATTATTATATTTTTGGAGCACCAGCAGATTCTGTAGGGCTAGAAGGCAAGTAAGAAAATACAGCATATTTGTACATAAACAATGCTACATGAAGAGACAGTGGCCCTGCTCTTGGGAGCGATTTTATTCTCAGAGATAATAATTGATATTAACAGGAGTTAGGGGAACTGGATAGATTAATCTTTTAGGCATGATGAGGGAGAGGTGTGCAAACTAGAAAGGGTAACCTTATAAAAAATTGTGGATGATTGAGTTAAGGATGAAGATGGTAAGCTTTTCTGAACAGGTTTGTTTTCAGAGAACTTTTGAATATTTGAAAACTAGTGCAATGTGTACTGATATTGACAAATACTCCAAGCGAGCATTTTTTAGGTAATGTAGATGATGATAGGCGCAAAGCAGAGAAGGCAATTTGGAGCATATCTGGAAACAAGAGCTGAGGTGCAGTGTTGTAGAGGGCTTTGTAAGTGAGGCTAAGCATTTGAATATTAGCTTGAATTATCTCAAAACTATTTATAAATCAATGCATACAAAAATCCTGAATGTTTAACATGAATAATGCCAATATAGCAAGCTGTTACCCACAAATATAATTCACCCAGCATTACAGTATAGTGAAACAACTACATCTGTATCTATAGTGCAATGAATATTCCCAGAGCTGAACATGGTACCACCAGTGAAGTGAATCTTTTAGCTTAGAGTCCCAGTGAAAAGAGAAGCCTTGACTGGAGTGGATCATTTTATCAAGAGTGGGGGTATATATAGAGAAAAGCAGTGGATTATTTACTCAGCCTTAGGATAGGCTAACCAATGGGTAGTGGAAGGAAGTGCCACGGTAGGAGACTCTGAAGGAGTGATTAGAGCGATAGGACTCAAACGATAGGCCACAGTGTCTAGTGATTGTAGTGTGTGCAGGCGCAGTGAGTGGTGAACTGTGTCAAAGGAAGCAGAGAGGCGAAGAAGTATCAATAAGCAGTTAGTAGGTCATTTGGAACCTTGCTGAGTGCAGTCTTGATCAAGAGTTGTGGACGGAAGCCAGACTGTACTTGGTAGTGCTTCTTTAGAATGAGTGTGATGAGGGCCTGCTTGAAGGTGTATGGAAAAATACCAATGGAGATTGAAAAATGATTGAGAGAGTAAGAGTAAGGGTGGTAGAAGTGGAGGGGATGAGATGTGAAGGAATGAGATCAAGAGAGCATGAAATGCGGTGAGGGGAGTTTGGACACCTCATCCTCTAACTGGTGTGAAGAAGCAGAGTGGAAGGAGATAGTGTGAATGTAATGTCTCTGGGATGGTGTGTGGAGATGTCATGTCTAATTGTATATATTTTAGTTTGAATTAAATAGCAAGATCTTTTGCTGTGAAGCTGGCCAACAGAGGGGAAGGTAAGGAGGTGACTAGGGAGCTGAAGGTTGAAGAGAGGCTTTTAGGATTAAATGACCATTTTGCTTTGACAAATTGAGGTGTATGAGCTGTATGAGGTGTATTGAGGTGTATGAGAATTGCAAGTTTGTCACTTCTTGCGATGTGGCTAAAGTGCAGGCCACCATATGGCAGAGCTGCAGGAAGGGCTATAACAGAAGAAGAGAGACAGATTTCAGTGATGGCTAGTAGGTTAAAAGCTAAAAGTAACTTTGTTGTATTCTAGAGCACAAAAGGAGGCAAACAGGGATTGGCAAGTTATGGGTATGTGGTTACTGTGGTTTGAGAATCTGGTAGGATTGTGGGTAGACAGCAGTTGGAGTAAAGGGTTGAGGGTGAAGTCAACAACTAGTAATAGAAGGCGTGAGAGTGGAAGTAGATTGGAGCGAGATTTGTGAGTGCTTCTGTTTTAGCTTGTACTGCATGGGTTGTGCTAGGGTCTTGAAGAAGGTGAGAAACACATGGGAACTTGAGTTGAGGTAAAGAGAGTAGTGAGGGTAAGATGCAGATGTCAAATTTGTTGCTATGAGTTTGGGGAGAGTTGATGGTTTTAAGTAGCAGAGAGGAGACACTGAGTAGGAGAAACCAGACAGAAAGCATAATTGCACTATATATATTGAGGTGATATTCAGCCTTGGCCCAAAAGTGCAAGATGTAGTTGGTCTTTGATAAGTTAGTCACGATTTCCTCAGTTTCCATACAGGTAATCTCCAGTCGGTCTCTCCATATTCTCATTATAAACTATAATTCTCTATTTTTTTCAGGAATATTCCACCAATGATGGTTCAAATTGCATTTTATAGGTTAAAAAAAAAGTATTTACCCAACTGGCATATCATGAGTTTTAAAGGTCAGTATATTTTTATGTTATATATTTAAAGGTTTTGATTTTAAACTATAACCAGAGTTTAAATATATTAAATCCATATAAAATCATTGTGACACACTTATGGCAAACAAACCAAAGGTTAGAGAACTTCCCAGATAATGATGAATGAAATACCTAATAGTATAACTTTATAAAATATTTATAACAAAAATAATACCATTGTTTAATTTGCCCTCTTCTCACTTATGATGCCATGTTGCCCTCTCCCCCTTGGCTCATTCCTCAGAGCATGTTGTGTGTGGGATGTTTTAAACAATCTGTGAAACTCCATATTGCCTCTTCTACTGCGTAGAACAATAGGATACAGCTGGCCATGGTGTGCGCAGTAGAAGCGGCAATATAGTGTTCCACAACTTGCTGCTGACATACTTGGCAGGAGAGTGAGAGGACAACATGGCAGCCTCCTAGAAATGAGCAGAGGAAAATGTTGAAACAATAATAATTCCTAACTTTGTATTAATACTCTGGCACTGCTTTTATTTTACTGGATGAAACGTGTATTTTCAAAGGATCATGACTTGTCTTACCACCACAGTGCACTATTAAAATACTCTCTACTTTCTTTTATTATGTTTAACTTGTAATAGTAACTGTAAATGTGTTTAATCTGTTATTATAAATTTGTATAGCTTACATTAAAGTGCCCAGATAGGAAATGTGGCGATATTTGGCTTCTCCCAATGGCCTTATCTTTCCTGAGCTACGGACAGTGTCCTCAAATCAAGAGCACATTCTGTAATTTTGTATTGGCCATATTGCTTTTCTCTTTTGATATTTGTTCAACATGAATATTAATTGAATCATTTAATTTAAAAAAAAAAAAATTTGTATACTTTCATTTTAACCAAAGCCTGAACTTTATTTTTTATACATTTTAGATATTGTGCAACAACTATACACAAAAGCAATGCCGGAGCTAGAAGCCCTTTTAGCCAAAAGGAAGTATGAACAACAGGTATTTTATTTATTATCCTTTATTTATAATGCGCCAATATATTCTGTAGCGCTAGTACATCATTTAATCAGTCTCCTTCATTA
The DNA here is from genome assembly GCA_027410445.1 of Discoglossus pictus. Lineage (NCBI taxonomy): Eukaryota > Metazoa > Chordata > Amphibia > Anura > Alytidae > Discoglossus > Discoglossus pictus. The sequence goes on from CM050168.1 coordinate 35,523,864, forward strand.
GAGGACCACTGTTTGTGAAATATGTAACAAAATAACGACAACAGCAGCTACATATGCTATGAACATAAAAGCATTTTTAGAGATAATTTATATTTTAGTACAGTGCTTGTGTCTGGGTGTTATCCTATTGGATGTTTAGAGACCACTTGTTGGCCTGGAGCCTTAAGAGAAAGGTATCCTACTGAAAGCAATACTTTACTGCCACAACACTGAGGCAGTCTTTATATAGAGATCTTATCTGCACCCAAGATTCCTCCAAGGTGACTTGATCTAGTGTGTTTTGTAATTCTTTTATATGACCAACACTAAGTTGTACCGATTTTTTTTGCTGAAATAACTTGGCCAATGATTTGTTTTAATCTTTGTAGGTATACAGGAAAGACGATGCCTTTACAGTCGATGAAATATTTTATAAAGTTGCTTCTGAAAATCGAACAAAAAAGAAAGAAAAGCCCTGAATTTTTCACTCCACCTGCTCTTAGAAGGTTAAATGGACACATTATTTTTACATGAAAAAAACCTGATATGCTTCAGATGTTCAGGTTTACTGCATTTTCCTGAAATAGTTTCTAGCCCTTTATCTTGGTTATCTCATGACGTTATTGCTATTGCCATGTTATGCACTGATTTAAATGTGAAATGGACTATGGAAGAAATGGTGCATTACTGGGACACACATCAAACTTATGCATATTTTTTAAAGTATATAATATTTTTCTTAGTCGACTAATGGATTAATAGTGAATTTTGCAAGCTATCAACAGTTACCTCCTCCAAGTCATAAGCAGTGCTATTAGTCCACTAAAACTGTAATATATACTGTAATGATAATGGACTTTATATATATTATATCTAGATCATTTAACTAACACAATCATTTAAAACTACTGTAATTCTGTATTTATACAGGAATAAGCCGTTTTGCTCCCCACCTACATTCTGGCAAGCAGGAGCACTATGGGAAACATCGCTAAATGAAGCATTCTATCCCCACCCAGCGCTCTCTGACTGTCTCAGCGCGATGGCGAGTCAGAGAGCTCCGAGTAGGGATTTAAAGGGCTAAATGAGATTTGGTGCTATTGCAAGGTTTATCGCTAAGCGGGGAATTATAGGGGAAAAGAGTGCTATAGCGAATTGGCGATAAGGATGGTGGCGTTAAACAGAGTATACCTGTATGTATATATACATACACACAAATATCTTGATCATTGGACTAACACAGTTTTTAAAACTACTGTAATCCTGTGTAATCCTCCTCCTTTCTCTCCCTCTCCTTTCACTCTCTCCTTTCTTTCTTCTCTCTCTCTCATCCCTCATCTCTCTGTCTCTCGCTCATCTCTCTTCTCTCCTCTCTCTCTTTCCTCTCCTCTCTCTTCCTCTCTCCCTCCCTCCTATCTTCCTCTTCTCTCTCTGTCTCTCCCTCTTCTCTCTCTCTCCCTCTTCTCTCTGCCTCTCCCTCTTCTCTCTGCCTCTCCCTCTTCTCTCTGCCTCTCCCTCTTCTCTCTGCCTCTCCCTCTTCTCTCTGCCTCTCCCTCTTTTCTGTCTCCCTCTCACGTTTCTCTCTGTCTCTCCCACGTTTCTCTCTTTCTCTCCCACGTTTCTCTCTTTCTCTCCCTCGTTTCTCTCTGTCTCTCCCTCGTTTCTCTCTGTCTCTCCCTCGTTTCTCTCTGTCTCTCCCTCGTTTCTCTCTGTCTCTCCCTCGTTTCTCTCTGTCTCTCCCTCGTTTCTCTCTGTCTCTCTCTCTCTCTCTCTCTCTCTCTGTCTCTCTCTCTCTCGTCTCTCTCTCGTCTCTCTCTCGTCTCGTCTCTCTCTCTCTGTCTGTCTCTCTCTCCCTCGTTTCTCTCTGTCTCTCTCTCGTCTCTCTCTGTCTCTCTCTCGTCTCTCTCTGTC